>JANHFT010008037.1:0-16523 GCA_032467955.1 Pseudoxenodon macrops | reverse complement strand
AAACGGCTGAGGACTTGGCGCAAACGGTCTTTTAACTCGGCCCGTGATGTCGCTGAGATGAGGACATCATCGAAGTAGGGCATCACCCCCGGGATACCTTGCAGCAACCGCTCCATGACGCTTTGGAAAAGTCCAGGGGCTACGCTCACCCCAAATTGGAGCCGGTTGCACTTAAACGCCCCCCCGGTGCGTTACGATGGTCTGGGCCTCGGCTGTGGCATCATCCACCGGTAATTGCTGGTACGCCTGGCGAGATCCAGCTTGCCGAATATGTGCCCGTCCCCCAATGAGTGCAACAAATGCTGAACGACGGGGACGCGGTGCGCATGGGGCTGCAGCGCCTTGTTAATAGTCCCTTTATAGTCGGCGCACACACGTACAGAGTCATCGGGCTTAACAGGGAGGACTATGGGTGTCTCCCACTTGGCGTGGTCAACTGGCTCGAGGACCCCTTGGGCAATGAGTTTGTCCAGCTGCTCATCCACCTTGGGCCGTAGGGCGAAAGGGACTCGTCGGGGTTTCAGATGGAGCCGGGCAACACTGGGATCTAAATTAAGGGAGATGGGTTTTCCCCGATATTTACCCAGCGAACCATCGAAAACGTCTGGGAAGTCGAAATTGTCTTCGTGGATTCGGTGCAGGCCGGTGAATCCGAGTCCCAGGGGCTGGAGCCATTCGATGCTGAGGAGCGTGGGGCTGTTGTCATCTGTGACGGTGAGCGGCAGGCGAGCCTTGTGCTTCCTGAACGACACGTCCGTGTCTGCTGGGATATAGTTTAAATGACCAACCTGGAGATTGGTAGATTGGCTAGAAAAGACACTATAACATGGGCTTTGCAAACAATGCCTTACCAAAAAAGCTAGTGGCAATTCTAGGGAAAGTCCTAATTCATCCTTAACCAGAGGTGGGTTCCTACTGGTTCTATCCGGTTCTATAGAGCAGGTAGTAACTCCGTGATGACGTCATGAAGCTGGTTCCTTCGGTGTCTTCTTGGGTGCCGCCATTTTTGATTTTGCTGCTGCGCATCTGCATGTGCAGAAGCTATTTTTTGATTGCTGTTCGTGTGCGCTTGAGGCGCAACCCTGAGCAAACCAGCAGTAAGAAGATTCAGAACCCACCTCTGTCCTTAACTTATATACTTCATCTGTTTAATTTTTACTTTTCATATCATCCAGTATTTTGTGGAAGAATACTGAACTTTTAAAAATATCTGTGCCATTAATTAAAAAGCAATTATAAATTTTCTAATATTTATACACCCTCAGTGGCAGGAATCAATGTTGTTACTTTTTGTGTCTTTTCCTCTATTAAATATATATAATTTTGGTCATCTATATTCCAGTATCCACTCTTTTGGAGCTAAGAAAAGGGACCATTTGTCCAAAGGGAGCTTTTAAATAAAGCTTTAAAATGTATTGCAGTCTCTGGGGGAAGGTTTTTTCCCTTAGTGATTTGTATGGAAATGCTGGGTGAGACCTCCACGATTACAATGCTTATTTTACATGGTCTTTAAATAGCAGTCCCAGAAGTGCCAAGCATTTTATTATCCATTAAGTTACTTAGCATCCACTGTGTTCTTTTGGTGAAAATTATTTTTCCTCCAGAAGTACCTAATATATAGGTATTCCACACAAAAAAAGAAAGAAAGAAAGTAAAGATAGAAGAATCTGCAGCACTAATAACTGGCCATAAATACCTGATAATTTCAGAGAAATTGTACATTATGTGCATGTGATTTTTGAGAGGGATGGATAGCCACACAATACAAATATGTTTAGGGCGGTTATGTTCAACCAGGGTAAAAAACATGCAGCTTGATTTTTGAAATATAGGATTGCAAATATGTTTAGTGATTCCATATCTGGCATTTGCAATACCCGGAATGTAATAATTTTTTTGGGATGCTCCTCTTTGAATAAATTTGGAAAACTCTGAAGCAAGTGTTACATAATCTTTGTAGAAAACAGTGATATTTTTCAAGGTAAGTTGCAATTGTACACTGTTCACATATATTATCTCAATCATAATTAGAAATAAATTTGATGGCTTTCTTCTACAGCCAGTTCTCAGTAGTTTGTGTCAGATGCAGTCAGTCTATTTCTTTAACCTGTATTGGCTGTATACACTGGTTCATGTGTTATTATAAAACTGCCTGGAAGAAAAATTTCAAACAAGGATAAGAAAAACATAGATCCTTATTATAATCTTGTAGGGCTGGAGCCTTTTCTAAGGTTGTCATCCTGATTTGCTTCCAACTTGATAGCACAATACTGGCTGTCTTTTTAAACTTTAAATACTTTGAGAAATGTAGGTTTCAATTAAACATCAGTTAAATCCTAAAACTAATACTTCTGTTGGAATGAAAAGGGGGAAGTTGTCTTGCCCCCATCCACTTCTTTGAAGATAACATTTGGCATAACATGCAAACTGCAATGTTTAGTTACCAAAAACATTTGCCTAGTCTATAAAACAGAATAGTTCCTGATTGACTGGAACTATCCCTGATGTGAATTCTTCTGCATTTCTGTTCTAGGTTAAATAGGACACGCTTTTGAATAGTCATCATACTGCTTTAACTTTCCCAGCAAAGGAGAATGACAAGGAGAATAACTAATTTCTTACTGCATGTAAAGGATATTGCTGCCGAAGTTTATATTCTTTGCTGTAAATCCACTTCACTATCAGGTAGTGTAAATGCAGAGTTGCCATGCCAAATGGATTACTGTAATTTTAAAAACACCCTCGTAGAAAAGAAACCGGTCTTCAGAATCAAATGGTATGTGTATATTTGTATAGATTATTTTCGTCGGGGCTGAAGCTTTCTTCTTCAAAAAAGAATTCAGTGGGGCTAAGAATTCATTTAGAACTGTCAGCCAAAGTGTAAGAATGATAAACGGCTTTGGCCTTGATAATTTTTATTAAGCACTAAATGTCACATTTAACCTGCATTACTGAAAGCAATTACCCATGTATCAACAGTCAAGCAGCGCAGAGCTAGATGCCTGAAGCAGCCGTATTATGTTCCATCTGGGAATAAGGATTTTCAATTAGGAGGCAAATAGCTGGAGAGGGGATCAAGTCCTCCTGTGCCTCCCAAAGGAGGTCTATGAGAAGTAAAGTCTTCACATCCAAGTAATCGCAGGCAATGTCAACAGAGAATTCCAAACCATCTGCTGCCAGCACAGCATTTACTTTATCAAATCTCAATATTTACAGAACGATGATCAGCTCCTGGGACCAAGATGGCTCACTGCCAGGGTGTTCTGGGAAATTTATTTTAAGGTGTGTCTCAGTAGGCTAATTTATTTACAAGCACCTGTTTCATCCATGGGAGTCGTTAGTGTGCTAGATGAACTACAGCAGGAAATGGAGATTATCTGAGCTAAATTGATTTCAATTGATTTTCATTTGTGGATGACACAATTACAGATATAGTGAAGGCAGAAATGTCTAAGTTAAAAAGAAACATGTTGCTACTCTTGGCTTTGTTAACTGCATCAAAATGTACAAAAATAATGGTAGATGCTTATTTACTAATTAAATTTATATGCTGAATTAGAAGTTAATTTTGCAACATTGTTTCCTTGGCTGTAATAATTCTTACTGATTTCTGGAAAAATGCACGTAGAACTTTCAGTTCACATGTTTGGCCTTGTATTTGAGGATGTGAGTGGAAGTAGTTCTAAGCCATAGAACGGCACCGAAGTTAATGGCAGTGACTAACAAACTTGTCTACTACTCTACAATTACTCTTCTGTTATATATTTAGTATTTAGCATATAAATGTATAATGTACACATTTGTTGAATTGTAGTAATAGTTATTTGCAAAACTATTATATAAAAGAAATGCCATACTGTATGTGATTATTCTTCATTATGCTTTTCATTCTACAACATGAGTATAGTGATTCTTTATATTTTTTCAATGATGTTAATTACAGCTATTCTTTAACTGCCAGATTATAAAGTTTGAAAGATAAGCTATTTTGAACTATAATATGAGAAAAGAGTTATTGGAAACATTTGTAGTTCAAATCTATCAGTATCCCTTCAAAGAATCAACGTGTATAGCATAGTGTTGCCAATATTAAAATTTAAATGAGCTTTTGAGAAGACTGCTGAAGGAGACTTTGCCTATGAACATACTAGGATTATTTTTGCTGAGTTTATTATTTATTATTTCTATTTCTTCCTGGTACAATTTTAAGTATCTGTTGAAATACTGCAATGAAAAAGTAGGGCCTGAAACAAAATATTGTCCGAGCTTAGTTGTTAGTGTCTGGGTTATCAGAGTTGACAACATACAGAAAATTAATTCTATGCTGCCATCTCCAGTGGTCATCTGGAATTTTGTAACCCAGATCTGACAAAAAGTAGTTTTCTTGTTACTCTACCCAGCTTGGAACAGGAGCCTGGCTAAGGTTTATAGGTAGAAGAGATCCTTTCTTTTCACCACCTTTTTCTTTGTTCATACCTTCTTCAAACCTCTAATTTTGCATTTTTAAAAAAGCACCAACAAGTCCCTATCAACAATGTCCAGGCTGAAACTAATGTGGTAAAGAGATCTATCAATTAACAATGCATGGATTTGTGCAAATAAGGCTAAAATTTAATTTGCTTGGGAAATTATTTGTAAAAAAACAGTGTAAATTAGGGCAAATTAAAAAGTATATTATTACAGTGACTGTGAACCTTTTCGGCACAGAGTGTCAAAATGGGAACGCACGTGCAATGGAGCCCGGAAACTCAAAGACCAGCTAGCTGGTTTTCACATGCACTGGAGTGCCGGAAATCAGAAGACCAGCTGACTGGTGCATGGTGCACGCCAGCTGGTCTTTGGATTTCCGGTGCTCTGGTGTACGAGAAGACCAGCTGGCCGGCATGCATGTGCGTGCCAGAAACTAGAAGAGAAGCTGGCAACAGCCCGCATGCCCACAGAGAAGACTCTGCATGCCATCTCTGACACGAGTGCCATAGGTTTGGCATCATGGGTATATTAGAAAATATGCAGTCTTCTATTTATAGAATTTTTTTTTTAAATAATACTAAAATAATATATTTCCTCCTGTAATAGTCACAAATATGAGAAACAGAATAATCAGAAAGGACAGATTGATTGATTGATTCATTCATTCCTACCTAACAGGGATGAACAGATTTTGTAATCTCACACTTATTCTAAATCTGTAATACACCAGGCTATTTATTAATAAGTTTTAGAAAATATTATATTACAAAACCCTAATAAATTGTTATCTATTAGCATGTGGCAAATATAATAGCTACAGCTTCATTATATTGAAATTAAAATAAGCTCACCTAAACACCGAGTCTTCTGAATGCATTTTAAACTTTCAGCTTCTTCCTATCTCTCCCATTTATGACTAAATGGGGGAATTATTTACACATGAAACCAACCAAATAAATGTTTCAGTCATCCCATTTTTACAAGTCTGAAATCTGTTCATCCTTGCTGTAAAAGCATCAAAATCGATTCATGTTAAGAGCTAGCCACAAGTCTTAAATCTGGTTTTTTTGAATTGCTGCATTTGGACAGGAGCTCAAGACAAGAGGAACAGGGGAAAGTGAAAGTATATTCTGTTCATTCCCATTTATTCTTCCACTTTACTAGGTGAAATAATCTTCTGTAACTCATCCTAATACCCACTTTGTACCAATACTATAAGAGGATCTAGATGACTCTTAAAATTAAGAGGTCTAGGATCTAGATATCAGGAGATTCAAGACAGACAAAAGGAAATATTTTAATGTGTCACAGAGTTGAATGGCAATGTTTGATACTAGCAGTTGTAGTAATAGTGGCTAAGTTGGATAGTTTTGAAAGGATTAGGTTTATGGAGGGTTAGACTATTGATTACTAAAATTGATGATTGTTTACTACCTGAAGTATCATAGGCAGCATGCTCTATGTACTGTTTTCTGGGAAGTGACAGTGGATGGAAGATTTTGCCCTCCACACTTGTGAATATTGATCTTGATGAGCTAGGATTTGAACTAGCAAGGCTCTTATTATTATTGTATAAGCCACATGATATGTAAATTTGGAAAACAGCCAATTCCTTTTTATCCTTATTTCTGTTTTGATTTATATTGCATATCTGTCAAGTCTAAAAGCCCTTTAAACTTTCTACATGCATCTAGTCATGTTAAAATGCATTGTTATGGCTGTGTGAAGCTCCATTTTAAAGATCTGATTCAAAGATGAATTGATTGAATCACTTGCACAGAATTTTTGAAACAAGTAGCCAGACTTAAAATAGCAAGAAGTTATGCTCAGGAGTGAAGCATTTGTGAAAGTAGATAAACTTTTCAATTAATAATGGACATGAAGAATGGGCAAAGAAATAAGAGAGAGAAAAAAGACAATTGGAATGAAAAAATGTAACTGATATTTTTAACATTATCTTTCTGTTGCATTTAGAATGTTATCAAGACACTATTGACCAACCATATAGCAAAACAGAATATAAAAATAAAAATTGCTCTCTTGCTTAATTCCATTTTGCATTTTGGGTATAGTTCAAGTATTGAATCGAACACGTGTTTCAATTGATGATAGTTGCTGTGTTTATTTAATATTGATTTTAGTTTTTGTAATATTTTAAGCTGTAATGTATTGTAGAATGGAGACATCATTATGACAACATCAACTTCTTTGTGAATTATGTGTCTTGATGACTGTGATTTGAGATTCCATATAAATACTTTACAGAGCTAGTAACAGATCTAATGTGAAATAAAAAATGAAAACAAATATTGACCAAGTAGTTTCTAGAGCAAAAATCCCAAGCCAAAAAGAGTTTGTGGGATAAAAATAAATTATATTGTATAGTTAAATTTAGAGTATTGTACATTTGAAGAACCTATTGCAATTATGCATTTCTTGTATATTTTCCACTCCCCAAAACCATTTTAATATTTGGAGGGAAGAGTATTACCCCAGTGATGAAATTATAGGGTTTTTTTTCCCTAGCATGGATAAAAGCACATTGGAGAAAAAGGATTGTTTTTAAGTTGAAAAATGGGAAAGTAGTATGTGTAGGCTAGTTATAGCCTTTTAGATGTTTTGGACTGCTACATCCATAGGCCTAAGTACAAGTCTATTATTTTCAGTCTGGTAGCCCAAGAGCTGGATGATACTAAATTACCACGTCTGTTAATCTCTAGCCACAATAAAGTTTCCTCCCAAAATATCCAAGAGTCACAGATACAATCTTTTTCCACTCCTATCTTATCTGGCATAAACTAAAATGGGAGAATGACAGTGTACCCAGAGTTCTTTAGAGGTAAAATCCAGTTTACTCTAGGGCAGTAGTGGTACTCACTTACTTTCGCTAACAGTTCTGGAATATGACCAAGCGCTGCTTCTGTGCATGCGCAGAGCATCAATGATGATGTCTGGGCAGGTGGGCAGAGCCTCCCGCTGCCGCTACCTAGTTGCCAGAACCGGGGTGAACTGGTAGAATACCACCACTGATCTAGGGGTTAGAAAGCAGGGGACTATGAGTTCTATTCCTGCCTTAACCATGAAACCAGCTGGATGGCCTTGGATCAATCACTCTCTGTCAGCCCAATTCAGCTCACAGGGTTGTTGTGGGCGAAATAGGAGGAAAAAGATGCGTTGGATATGATTTTTTTGTAAAAATAATAAAGGTGAGATACAAATAAAATAAATAAAGCTTTATTAATAAGTTTGATAAATTTGAGGGTATGTTCTTCCAACTGAAGCATTAATTTAAATTCCCTGATTTAAGAACATTACTGAATGTATGCTGATATAACCATTCTACAAATTGCAGTTCTTATTGAAAAACATATTTAACTGATTTTATTCTAGTTGTTATTCAATCAGTTTGTTATCTTCCTTTAATATTTTTGTGGTTGGATGGCAGGGAACAAATATTTTCTACTAATATTTTTGGCAGCAGTCCCACACTTCCTTAAGGATTAATGAGAGTTGCTTTTGAATGACTTTCCTAGGATTCTGTTGCCAGTTAGTCCATTAGCCAATAAAACCTAGTTTGGGTACAGTTTAACTTTTTTAAACAAATTGCTGTGGCGCTAACTGAGAGCAACATTAAATTCACTATCACATTTTCTCAGTATTCTTGGAAAATTGATTTGTAAATTGGAACAGAATCTAGAGCTGAAGGTAAAGAATTTCTATTCTCATTATAAATTCCCATGGCTTTCCACTCAGTATGCTTTTGAAATACAATAGTAGCTTTTTAAAAAAAAACAGTAAGTTTATCCTGCCAATTTAATTTCTTCACTTTATCCCTTTCTTTAATTTGGATTTGAGCAACAATTTATATACTAATCATGTATGCATAAGCTCATGAGAATGTGTATTAATATTAGATGTTTGACTACATATTGAATTTATCCCAGGTATTTTGGTATCATAGATAATACTATCAATTCCTACTGATCACAATAGCAGGGGTACAAGTGATGCTGCTTGTGTGCTTTAAAATCTGATGTGGCCCTTAAAAATAGAACATGGCATAAATTGGTCTCTGACCTATTCAGTACTGTTTTTCTTGTATTCTAGCAGCTGGATCCAGAACTATTAAAATCAATGGAATATAAGTTAATTATGATTTCCAAGGAATTGTAATGTGGATGGATCCATTTCATATTAACATGTTGGTTTGATATCTTTGGGCTTTCATATCTTGAAAGTGCAAATGAGTATCTGAGAGAAGAGTAATGATTTAGCTGGTGTGGTGATTAAATCAGATCAAGACTGGGGCAACTTGAATTCACATCAATTGTCAGCTATGTTAACTCACTGCCAATCATTTTCTCTCCAGTGACAATAAAGAGAGTCTTCTGTTCAAGCCATGTTGAGTTCCTAATTAAAAAATAAATAAATCCATCTATTTATACATATAGGCAAGGTTGTATATCACTCTAGTCGGACATAAACATTAGGCATTTTGCATCTCTTTGGAAGGGGAAGCATTAAGGAAGTATAACAGAACATAATAATTTTGTTGAGCTTCATTACATATATTTTTCTTGGGACCATGATGGTCCCATTTTGAGCCCAGGAAAAAAGTGTAGCTTTTCCTAGCAGGTATCAGAAATGCAGTATAAATACCCAAGCATCTTTTCTCATTTGGATCCAATTCCCTATCATTCCCTATCAGCAATAATATACATTTTATGAAGAGTGGAGGGTAGATGATTACCATGATCTTCCAATCTAAAGATCTGGACAGCACAATGCCACCTAGTTGGATCAGGATAAAGAATACAGTGCACAGTTATGGGTACTTGGTCTTAAACTAATGCTGGGCTGGACTTCAGGCAACATGATTCTTTTTGTAAGATACAGTACTGCCTCTCCCTTATAGAAACAATGTAATCTAGAATATAGCAAAAACATTATCCAAACTCCAGAAATAGTTTTGCCTCTCATTACAGATCCCTCTGTGCTTGGGCCCATTCCATTTATCTTTTTTTTTTTAAAATCAAGGATTGTAACAAGACATATTTCGGCCAGTAGTAAAATAGCATTGTTAGTACTGTTCTTTGCTTTCCCTAGAATACAAACTGAGAACTACTATATGACTGCCTATATGGAAGAAGTGCCTTTTGTGTGCTGGTCTCTTTTGTTTAAACAAAAGACGGGAATGAAATATGCTATAGAATACTCAAGCAGATGCTTGCCATTATATTAACACATGTATTATGGTGTATCATGTAATGGTATACTGTGGGGAATAGTAATGAATAGTTTGGCACACAATAATGTGCATTGTTGATGTTTGTTAAAATAAAGATATTCAATTTATAATAAAAGGGATTAAAAGCTTAATTCATGACTATGTTAATATTTGTCTGCATGTACACAGATAAATGGTAATGTACCTTATCACATTAAGCACCTGCACGTACAAGTTGCTCTGCTGAGATCTCTATGGGATTGTATGTTTCACAGAGCTTAAACTTTCATTTTCCAAAATAATGATATCATTCATTTACAGATATAGATAGGGTTTCCTTACCCTAATGCTATCCTGAAATGGGTATTGTTACTTTAACTACAGAAAAGGCTTCAATTACCACAGTGGTTTCCTCATGCTTCCATCTGATGATATTTGTGCATAGTATATATAAATTTACCGTATATACTTCTGCAACAAATCTGATTGCATGACAGATGTGAATTAAGACTTTTATGAAATTCGTTTCTGATGCTAAAGAAAATGGATATTCTCACTGTGGAAGAAGTGAAGGTATGGGTGGCATGTGACACAGATCCCATCTTAATATCAACCTCCTAGTGTCTCAAATTCCCTACCAACCATTGCATAGGCTTAACAGAAAAAAAGCCCTGCAATTCATGAAGAATATGCATAATTAGGGAATGTGATTGATGTCTGAACTATTTCATTGTTTTTCTCTGCTGTGCAAGCATTTACAGGAATGTTGGATGGCTGTGCAGACTCTATTTGGTATGTTCCAGAGGACACAATGCCAGCTGAAACACCCAGCATGTCCTTTTTATTACTAAATCAGATGGCAGCCAAGTTATTGTCAATAATTTTAATGGGGAGACCTTAAAAGCATGCTTGTAACTGTGCACTGTACATTTATAACAATTAATGCCCACAAGCTAGTATTAAAACTATTTTGGATGGTGCAAAATAACACATTGTTAAGTTTGTAGGAAAATATATTGGTTTCCTATATAAAAATTTCAATAATTATTATGGCAATGCAGTAGGGAGAAAATCCCTTATCTTTTAACCCAAATTTATTTTTGTTTGCTTTATACACAAATATGTAAAAACACATATGCACATAACTACATAATATTCTGATATCTTAAAAGCATTTCATGTTAATTTATAAACTGTTTTTTTTATCAATAGTAAACCAGATTCTATTGTTATCTAAAATTTAATTTAAACTTTATTAATTTAAAAGTTTTTGATTTAAGATAGTCTTCCCTCTCTGGCTCCTTGTGTTGAATTATCTTTCCTAGTTAATATATGCTGAAATTTTTCTATTTTCCTGTCCAACTCTCATATCTCTGAAAATTAAATCCTGTTACCTTTGGCTGCAAGGGTTACTCTAGCAGGAAACATAGGAGAAAAAATAAAATCAGAACATTATAAAGAAGAATGGGAAACAATCTTAGCACGAAAAATCTTCCAAGCTGCAGGAATAAAATGTGTCATTTTTGAATGGAAGAATCTTAAAGCAGCTATGTTGGGCAAAACTTGTCCATGAAAAGAAAAATGTATTCCAAGATAAGCCTGGAACTGTACCACATATATAAATAGGAATTCGCTCTGTTGTGGTACCATGGATTTGTCAGTTATGCATCCTACTGTTAGGAATGCCCTCAATGCCATTCTCATTCCACCTAGAAGATAAAATTACTATACTGTCTGCGTATAGCAAGGCTAGACCCGCACAATCTGATAATGGATTAAAAATAATGATTAAAAGATGAGAAAGCCTGAATTACTGAATTATTGTACATATTGAAAAGTAAAATATCAGCATGAAAGACCAAGTCCTCACATGTGAAGGTTCAATTAAACTGTTTTAGCATACGCTAAAAGCGTATGCACAGGAATCTTCTCAACTTAATGGTCAGTATCTGCTTAGAGTTAGAGAAGGGGCAATGGTGGGTTACATTTAGTTCTCTTGTACCTACATAGGGATTCTAGGCTGATCCCCCTTTTCATTCCATCCCCCAGGTCCTGCCATCCTTTCTCCTATAAAGGAGGCACCTCTGTCTTGCTTCTGTTTTGGTGGATTCAGCTCCAGAATCATAACTCCAGAGATAGGGGTACACACAATTTCTGTAATGATATGTGGGAATACCCTTAGGAGACATGAGGAAGAGCTGCACACCAGACAACCATCATGCAAAAGATATTTCAGCCCACAGAAGTCAAGGGGATGTGGGATACATTCAGAAGGGATCGTCATTAGTTTTATGGAGATTAAAATAAAAGAGGACATAAATACTTCCAGACAAGATTCTATTAATGTAACCTTACAATAAAGACAGATTTATCACCTATAGTTGCATTTCTTGACTACTTTGAATGGCTAACAACTTCATCAGGCTAAGTCCTTCTTCCATTAGTTTTGGCTTCACATGGTCTTTCAAGAAACCCAATAACAAAGCCTCCAAAGGACTGCAAAACCTCTGTCCACCCAGTCTATCCTAGCAGCTCTGGCCCCACTGATTGCCTCAGAATATGGAACAGATAAAATGGCCACATTCCCCAGGGGTGGGTTCCGGATATTTTTGCTGCCAGCTCTCTTAGGGTTGCGCTGCGTGTGTGAGTGTGAAGCGTGCACGCGCCCACAGCAATCAAAAACTAGCTTCTGTGCATGCGCAGAAGCAAAATCCAAGATGGCGCCGCCCACAGAGACACCGATGGGACCGGCTCTGTGACATCATTGCCAAGTTACTACTGGTTCTATAGGATCAGATAGAACTGGTAGGAACCCACCTCTGACATTCCCCCTCTTGCTACAGAGTTGGTGATGAGACAGAATGATTCCCACAGACTCAGCATATTGTTGCAATCCCATTTGGCTTCAACCAAAAAGTGCCAGCCAGCTCTTGCTCCCATTTAATTTGCAGCCTGAAAATTGGGGGCATATAAATTCTTTCAAAAGGGCATTAGTAATTCTCAACTACCATTTGCAAATCTTTTTAGTATAACTAAAATGAAATGAAAAAGAGTCTTTTTACTTCACTCTTGTGAATAGACACCAGCAGGTCTTTGCTTCTATTCCACATTCTAACGAACTGTTTACACTTATAGTTCTTTCCCAGCTGCCTCCTGTGTTACACAGCAAACAACTTTTGCAATTTTTTCAAAGCTGATTGTATCAGAACACAGGATCCTATTGTAAAAATCCATAGGACATGGCCAATTTTCCCTCAAAAGCTCATATGAATCACACCAAAGACTTTCAGTTTCCTAGAATTTGCACAAATAAGTAAATGAGGGAGATATTCCCTATATCTAAGTATACTTGTCTACTCTGAAGTAAAATTTTAACTGATTTGGGCTAGCAGGAATTGTCCACATTTCCTCCAGAACCTCTATCCAGATGCTACTTGGCAGGTCTAAAATTTACAATCAGCACACATTTGTAAGGCATCATGTTAAAATAAAAAAGCTAGGACATGAGATTTCAGGATTAAAGTTTCTTTTCTTTTTTGAAAAATATACATTTAGCTTCAGTACCTCCGAGCAATCTAAATGTTTAATTCACTATTTAATATTATATGAAAGACATTCGGCATCACAATTATTGTGATATCACAATTGGCCCAAACTCTGAATACACTGAGAGGTTTATTTTAACAGAATAACAGAATAAAAGAGTTGAAAGGAACCTTGGGAGTTTTCTAGTTTTCTGCTCAGGCAGGAAACCATATACATTTCAGAGAAATGGTTGTCTACCCTCTTAAAAACTTCCAATGTTGGAGCACCCACAACTGCTGGAGACAAATTGTCTATCATATATTGTTGTCCTCACTTGAAAGGTCTCAAATCATATTGACTTAAATCCTTTTCTAATGTAGGTTCTACTTAATTATATGCCTCCTTCCCAACACATTTTTTAAAAAGAACCTTCTCAGTGACAGGCTGCCTGTTTAATCCTCTTTCTATTGGCTTATAGTTTAAAAGCAAAGAAGGGCTTATTAATTGAATCTTCCTTTTAATGCCTCATTTACTTAAAAAAAAATTCACCAGCTATATTTACAGCCAAAAGGCAGACTTTTATGTTCAAAGCTTATCTCTAGTGTGCAGTTTCATTGTACTGTTCTACACAACCATGAAAAAAGATTATGACCTTCCAAGATTTTTGTCAATTACTATCATTCTTTAATATATATATTTATAATTAGTGAGATTTTAAAGGCCGGTTTGTGAAAGAAAATTGGATGTATTTAAGCTAAACTAACTAAATAAATATATATTTATGGACAGAGGGTATGCTATTTTATTATTTAGTAAACATTTTTTCAAAGCACCGCAAGCTGTCCATTTGAAGCAATCACTACTTGCTGTGAATGATCACTTTGAAATAATTTCACTTTTTTTTCGTTCCCAATGCCTCTGTATAAAAGTATATTCAAACTACTCTAGTTTAATGCTCATACCAGCCTACTAAGAGATCAAAACCTTGATGTGAGGCCACGTGTACAAACATTAAGGTTGTGTCAGAGTTTGTTGCAAAAATCAAATCCAGAAAGCACACACAAGGTAACTGACGCAGCAGGATTCATTAACTTCTCTTTATATACATAATAACACATGAGACATATATATAATACCAAGAGTGGTTCTTCCAAAGTGGTAGAGAGGAGAGATTGGTTTCAGTTTCAATCAGCAGACAGACAAGACCAGACTAGCTTAGTTCTCAGCACAGAATCAGCACTACAGAGCCACACCCAGACTCCTTCCAGTTTCAGTTTCCAAACAGTCCTCATTGGCTGACCCAGTTGCTATGCCTATTCATTGGCTGACCTTGTTACCATATCTCCATTCCAGTTCATGAATATTCTGACATGTTGGCCTGAACAGCTAATGATTTCAAACTCTAGACATTTTTCACTCGGAAAAGAAGAGATGCAAGAAGCTACTAAAGGAGAAAAAGTGCTGGTTTAAATTGAGATCCGGGCCAAAATCCACCAGGTGCTGATAAACAAAAATCATTGTCTAATTTGATGCCTTTTGTCAGGTAGTCCTTGACTTGCTACCAGTCATCTAACGGCCATTTGAAGTTATGACCGCCTCAGAAAGTGTGCTTTATTGCCCATGAAACACTTCCAGTTACTGTAAAACATCATCCCCATGCATGGTCACATAATCACAATCTGGGTACTTGGCAACCTGTTTATATTTATAACTGGTTGCCAAAGGCCTGCAATCATGTGATTGCCATTTAAAATCTTCTCTGACAGCATCCCTTTCTGGGGAAACCAGCAGGGAAGTTTGCAAGCTGCTGTCATCTGCCACGGGGCTGAGATTCCCTACTGGCAGGCAGGTCTTTGAGAATGAAAGGTTTGCCTGCTGGAAAGGAATCTCAGATCAGTGTGAAGCTGAGATTCCCCCTCCCCTACCTAGGTAGCCATCTGATAGCAAAAGGTGGAGTGGAGAGAAACACCTCTGGTGGGTTGCAAAAATGAAGGTCATATCCCAAAGACTTGAACTCTGTTCTTGCAGCCTTCCAGCAAGGTGGAGAAATAAAGCTCAGATCCTGATGTTCCAAGCTATGTTCCTGCAGCCTGCTGGAGCAATTCCTTTCTGTGCATAGAGGGGAGCTGGAAAAGTGGAGAAATGGACTTCAGATCCTGAAGATTCCATCTCCATTCCTGCAGCTTGCTGCAGTTCCCTTTCATGCATGGAGGAGAACTGAACTTGGCAGGTGGATCTTTCACTCTGTCCATGTCAGGCCTAGCCCAAGAATGATGTAAAGCCAAAGTTCAGTTTCTGGTCATAACTCATGACAATCACAAAGCTTTTAGTATATATTTCTGGTGATTGTTAAGTGAACCACTGCATTTGTTAAGTGAATCTGTGGTTGTTAAGTGAATGGTGCAGTTGTTGAAGGAACCAATGGTTCACTATATGTATGCAGTTTGGCCAAAACCAGAAGTGAATGCCAGTTTACTGTCATAAATGTCATAAAGAATGGTGACATGACATGGGGGACTCTGCAAATAGCTATACACATGACCTAGTTGCTGAACACCCGTAGTGCAGTCATGTGACTGGGGGGGGGATGACCAGTGGATCTTTAAAGCTGGGTCGTAAATATCCCCCCCCCAGGTAGGTCTGTTGGAAGTTCAAATGGTTGCTAAGCAACTGGTCATAAGGACTACCTGTGCTCTGGGATATTCTGAGAGTTGCTAACCTAAATCTCTTCCTTTTCCCATGATCCAGTTCTGCACTGTATTGTTTCTTGCCTCGTCTCATCCCACCCCCTTGTTTGGAATGTGCTCCCTTTTTCCTGGGAACCTGCTGCATTATTGTAGTTCATCACATCATCTCCCCCTTTGTAGACGTATTCCATCACAGTTTGCTAAATGATCTGGGTCACTTAACAACTGCAACTAGGAGTGCCACGATTGTGGTCGCTAAACAAAGCAAGTTAGACTGTCTCATTCAATGTGAAATTCCAGTCCCAATTATGATTGTAAGCTGTGGGCTACCTATACAGTTAGCAAAAACCCTGATAATAATTTAATCTTTCTTGATGCTTGAGGGAGGCATTTTCAAGGTCTGTTTACATCTGTTCATGGCAGTAACCCTTATATTGAGCTATTAGATTATATCCTCCCACAATGGCCACAAGCATCTCCTTGACAACATTCAGAAGTCTTGTTTTCAGTATATTTATCTAAGATATTATAATGATTTAAAATTGACAATGGCAACGGCATTCAAGGAAAACCAGTGGAAAATGTTTTATCGATGGCATCTTCCACCTGCTAGG
>JANHFT010008036.1:335961-349219 GCA_032467955.1 Pseudoxenodon macrops | reverse complement strand
TTTATGCTAAGTTGGGATTAGAGCTCACTGTCTCCTGGTTTCCAGTCCTAGTGCTACAGATAGTCCTTGACTTACAACCACAATTGGATCAGAATTTCTGTGGTTAAGCAAGGTAGTAAAGTGAAACATGCATGATTTTACAAAGTTTTTTTTGCCAAAGTTGTTGAGTGAGTCATGCGGTTGTTAAGTGAATCTAGCTTTCCTCATTAACTTTTCTTGTTGGAAGCCAGATTGGAACAATCATGATCACATAAATTTAGGATGCTGCAAATGTGATAAATACATGGCAGTTGCCAAGAAACCCGAATTTTTATCATTGTAACTTTGAATGGTAGTTAAACATATGGTTATAAGTCAAGGATTACCTGTATACCAAATTGGCACTCTTTTCCTTAACTGGCACTCCTTTAATCAGTAATCAAATTTTTCCTTTCCCCCCTTATTAGATAGTTGTGGTCAATAACTAGTTAGGCATATGGACTTTGGGACATAAAAAGAATGTTAATGGATCTCTTTTGGAATGATTTTTTGCTCATAAGAGGTTGGGAAAATTGTTATTTCCCTGAGATTTGGAGGAGATTTAATTGTGCTCTACAAAAGTCTGTGTTGAAGTTCAATCTGAGAATGATCTTCTCTGGACATACTTTGCAAAATTATATTATTTTTATTTTGCCCTGGAAACAGTACAATTATGCTATCATCTCCATTGACTTTGCTTGTGGAAACCCAGGAGGCTATCTTTGGGAATTGTGATCATGTGACCATGGGGAAACTGTGATGGTTGGAACTTCAAGGACTAGTCATAAGTACCATTCATTCAGCACCACCACTGTAACTCTGAAAGATCATTGAATGAATGGTCATAACCCAAGAACAACCTGCATTTTATTTCAAATGTGGCCAGGGAAGCATTGCATTTAGTGAGCTGACAGTGGGTGATACTATCATTGTGCTGCTTGTTGTGAACCCATATATGGCTTCACTTATACAAATAGAAGGACCACATTGGTTGTGATAAAGATAGAAAAATGTAAAGCACCAGACGTTTAGCTGTAGGTAAATGAATTTATTCACTTGCAAGGAAATAAGAACATGATTTCTTTCTTCCCCTTTTTTACTTAAAATAACAGAGAGTTGAAAGGTGACTCTTGCAATTTTTTTGATATAATATATGAATCCTTAAAACCTAGAGATGACTATTACCGAAAATATTAAGATAATTTGTATTAAATGTTATAATACATTATGGAAAAAAGAAAGAGGGAAATGAAAAGATAGGCTAACAATATTTCAACATTTTAGAGTGAATTGCAACGATTTAAATTAAAATTCTTCCAAGGCTCGATTTTCTTTTTCAGTACCTCTCAGGGGAAATTCTAGAATGGGTTTTGAGATATTGGTTAAAACAAAACAAAACAATGCTTTTGCTTTAATGCAAGAAAAAAAAACCAATTAATGAAACAATTTTTTATAGACCTCAGAAGTAGGGAGGCTGGGGCATACCTAATTTAGGAATATATTCAAGCTGTGAAGTTATAATATAATTCTATTAATTTTGAAAGATCTCTTTAAACAATGTATCCAAACTGAACTCTATTAGTGCTAAATAACAATACATCAGTGGTTCTTTCACCCAAAACATTTTTGTAGAACACCATAAAATTGAAGTTACCAAAACAATGCTCTCAGTTTGGAATAGAAAATAGTGAATGTATGTGTGTTGAGTGTGTGTATTATATGCTTTGATAGAGGATACTTCATTGTTTGGCTCAAATGAAAATTTTAAGAGGATGCAACTTTTCTAGAATAAAAGCTTTCTATAGCTATAGGAAACCTCTCATTAAAGAACAGATAAAGGAATGAATAGGTGACAAGTTTACCATGGTTGTTCAGCTGTCGATTCAAATCTCAACTGGGCAGTAAAGACGTTAGTGCTTCAGCAAACTGGCCTTACACCATTTAAACCACTTAAATGAACAATTTTCAAAATTTATAGTCCACCACTGCAAATGGGAATAGGAGATCCACTCCTTGATTTAAAGAAAACAAAGGGAACATGAGCCTCATTTAACTAGCATCCATTTAACATTCATTCAAACTTACAACAGTGCTGAACAAGTGGTTGTGACGACCTGTCTTTGTATTTATGGCTATCACAATTATAATTTCACAATATCCCATGGTTATGTGATTGTGATTTGGGACTTTCTCTACAGCTTCCAACAAGCAAAGTCAATTGGGGAAGCCAGGAGGAAGTTGCAAGCTGTGGTCATATGAGATCCTCACTTAATGATGGGAACTGGGACGATCAGAAGTTCTTTCAAAGGGGCACAGTCATGTGGTTTAAAAAAACAACTGATAACCACTTTGCTTAGGAATGTAGTTTCTGGTTCCAATTAATGCCATGAAGCAAGAACTATCTGTATTAGGAACCTTCAGTAGCAGATGTGTTAATAGGAAGAATTGGAAGCATTGTGTTACACTCAGAAAATATATCAAGCCAGGTTCAAGCAAAAGGAAGGAAAGTGAGGAGAAATGAGGCAATTTTTGCAAAAAGAGAAAATATTTATTTAAAAATCCCTACACAAGCTTTCAATAAATTAATATAAACTCTATGAATATTATAACTGTGATGTAAAAAGGCATACATTCTATGTGCCTTGCAATATATACAGCCCAGTTGATTTGTGGAAATCGTTGGGAATTTAATTGTCTCGCTTTATCACCACTCTATAAGTTACGGTGGAAATTTCAGTCACAGTTGCAGTTTTTAAGCCAAGGACTACCTATGTCACTGATTTTTCAAGGAAAAGTACAATCTCACCAAGCAACCTTTCTTGCTTTCAGTTTGCTTGCTGATAGTTTGCTTACTGATGATTGGGAAGATTACCTCTCTTGCACACACTCTCCTTCCCTCCATTCCTATTCTCGCATTCTTTCGAGACTTTGTCCCCTGATAATTATTGAGAGAGAAGGGAGCTTATCTCTTCCTTTGCTGTTGGCAATCCAGTGAAAGATCATTGAATTTAGGGGAAGGAAAGAGAAGCCACAAGGCCTTCCTTAGTCTCCACATCATTCGATTACTGGTACTTTGCAAATTAAAATGGAACTATTCATCCCCTTCCAGGTTATTACTATAGCGCAGCCAAGTATTGATATAATACAAGCTTGCTTGCATCCCTTGAAGATAAATTAAAAAAAACAAGTGTCTATATAATGGTTCACATTAAAGATGCTTTCAAGGAATGACATGGACAAGCAATGAAAAAGCAATCAAACAAAAAGAGTAACAATGGATTCCTTATCTTTATAGCAATGGATTGAGAAAGACTCCTCGGAGAATAGGAATTAGTAAGATTCTTGACAGAGTCAGAATTTCAGCCCAAGTATCATTAGTGGTCCAAGCCAGACATACTTTTCACATGTATGCCAGCTGGCTCTTAACCAGTTGAATTTAAATTGTATATGCCCTGAACTAGTACTTATATCCAACAGCTGCTAGAACAATCTCAAAAGTGCTGGGTCACTCCTTGTACCTCCAGCTTCTCTTTTCTCCACAGGTTCCCCAATGTAGACCTCATCCGGATCTTGAATTGAGGAGAGCAAAAAGTAAACTTTTGTAGTTGTAGCTGAGACATACCTCAGTGTATTGAACAGACAGTGTAGCTGCATATGCTTATCATCATGTCTGAAAATCAGAGAAAGCATTTGCTGGTTTTTTAGAAAGATAATTTCTTATTTCAGAGGTTCTGGAAAGTTATTTTCAAAAGTTGCAAACAGTTTCTCCAGTTTTCAGAGAATAGCAAGGATATCATCCATAGCATGTACTGCAGGTTTCCTTCCAGTGTTGGGAGTCTTGTAAACTTGGGAATAGGTTTAATATACATGTCATCCTGTAGCAATGTTCTCGATCCTCTTCAAAAGGCTCTAAAACAAATCTGCATGCTCAAATTTGCAAATTAAGAAATAATTCCTCAGGAACCGGAAGGGTTGAGAATGGATCCATGGCTTTCATCCATTTGTGGAATTGCATCTGACTTTTAGTCTCTTACAAGAAGCTACCTGCTTTAGCCCAAATTAGATCAGCATTGACCCTGTACCTTCTGGAGCACAGTTGGTTGACACAGGAGAATTTATGGAAGGAACAGAAATTGAGTCATTAAGCTGCAAAAAGGGCTGTATATTGAAGCCCTTATTTCTCGCTAAACAAATAATAATCTCATTTGCTTGTAATAAAAGAGGCGGATTGGGAAGATCAGAGCTGAAAAGCAGTCTCAGTCATGGGAGTTCAATTAAGAATTACGTTAATACATGGATTAGTAAGTCCCCAAATGCTTTTGTTTAAATAGTGGCAAAACAAGCAGCAGCAAAAAACACCTAAATTGAGTTTCCTTTCACAAACTCTACAGGGAAATGTGTACTTTTTTACATCCTGCTCCTACCCTCCCCATCTTTTAATTTGGCCGCAGTGTTTGGGTTTTTTGTATTAACTTATTTATGTTTTAATTTATTTCTTTTTTTTATGATTGTAAGCCGCTCAGAGTTACTTTGAAGTAAGTTGAGCGGCCAATAATTTTTATGAACAAACAAGCAAATAAAAAATAATAATTGTTAGATTTACATTCTGTTTTTTCTTTAAGAGCAGAAGGAGACATGCTAGCATTCCTTCCTCCACTTTTCTCCACAACAACCCTGTGTGATTGATTGGACTGGGAAATAGGCGGAAGCCTAATGAATTTTATATTCCTATAAGCATTGTTAGCGTCTTAGAAAAAAAGTGTTTTGGGGTGGAAGCCCCTTTGGTTATATAGAGACACGTTGAGAATCCTATGTGCTGTAATGCCAACACTACATTCCCCTACTCCTAAACAAACTTTCTTGGCTTACTGTTGCTTTGATAACAGAAGTAACCATATTCTGACCATGGTCAAAAGCCAGATAGAAAATTTGAATGTGAAAATGTTCTTCTGTGATATTGTCCTTAGAATCCGATAGTGCGTATGTTTGTAGAGAAAAGCTAAAGTTCAAGACTTGAAGAATGGATTTCTCTCTGGTTTAACCTTGAAGATGAATCCCAAGATAGTAGATACAGCTAGAAGGAAAGAAGGATGATCTGTTAGTGTCTCACAGAGGATCATCCACTAGGTTCCACCTTTTCCCTGAACTTTGTTCAATACTGTTTGTTTTAAATCCTAGGCCCGTGATGGCAAACCTATGGTACATGTGCCAGAGGTGGCATGCAGAGCCCTCTCTGTGAGCATGTGCCAGGTGCTCTTCTGGTTTCAGACGTGTTCATGTGCGCCGGCAAGCTGATCTTCATGCATGCTGAAGCCCCATAAACCCAAAGACCAGCTGGCAGGTGCGCATGCGCACCGGCAAGCTGGTCTTTAAGTTTCCGAGGCTCCGGTGTGTGCGCGCGTGCATGCACATGCATTCTGGTTTGGGCACTTGGTGCCAAAAAGGTTCACCATCACTGTCCTAGGCCTTATATTGTCTTAGAGATCAGAATGCTTCTTGTGACAGGGGAAAGTTAGAGGGAGGTCCTCCCCTGAACACTGAAAAACATCTATTCATCTCTTCAGCTTATTATGCAGTGCCAAGGTCAGCATACCTTTGGGGTTGATTATTTCATTTTGATCCCAATAATAGAGGTGATTATTATGTTTCTGGGAGATCCTCTAGATAATAGACAAAGTAAAAATGTTTTAGGTAATTAAATGAAATGTGTTATATGGAAGTAGCAGGTGAGAAGACGCATATTGGCACAAGGGTTGCTTTTTTCAGCCTTTAGAGGGTTTAGAGGGACTGGGGAAAGTAAGATAACAGAATAAGTACAATTAATCTACTGCCTCGTCTATCTACCTACAACTATTTTTTGATATGGTTGCACTCTCCCAGTGAATGAATGTGAGTGGGATCCAATTGGTGATGTTGATGAACTGGAGAAGATGAACAGTTGTAGGCTCCACTGCTGCTTTAGAGGGAAATGAAATTAATTATCAGAAAGGAGATAACTATTGACTAGTTCAAAGGTTTCAGTTCTCTGACCCTTTTTAGGAGGATCCTGTAGATTCAATGGTTTGCCCTAACTTTCACCTCAATTTTGTGTACATTGGATAACTGATGCCCTTTTTACTGCTCTTAGATACTCTTATTATTTTCCAGATTGACTGCTTATGGTTTTTTATTGCACCCTTTTTCCATGTTAGTCATTTAGAAATTTAGTCAACTGGCTTTTAAGGCATCTTGAGAACACTTTCTCCTTAAAGGCATTCTAAAAATGTTCAAAATGCATAAAATAATACCGAAGCCTGAAAATAATATTTCTGTAGTTACTACAGGCTAGAGGCATTTGAGGATTTTTCCCCCCATAGAAACAAGTCACTCTGAATTCAACCCTGACAATTAAATGTCATTTCTCTGCATACTTTCTGATGGTATTTTTCAACCCGAAGCAGCTGAACTTTTAAAGGAGAAGGGAGAGGGAGACACTTCAATAGACTGATAAATGTATTTACCTCTGGAGATCATTGCAGTTGCATTTCCATGTGGGGAAGAAAAAAAAAGATGTGGTGTGAATGTCCTCTGGGGAGAAAAGTGGATATAAATCATGAGCTCAGAACTGATTAGAAGACAAGAAAGTCCTCTGGCACTGGCGCCTTTGCTCTTCTACAGTCAAGCTATTGAGAGACTGGTTAATTTGTGGAGCCAAATTTACTGCTATCCATCATATTCTACATGTTGAGCATGATTGTGAAGTTGAATTGTGCTGAGCTGACTTGGTGTGGGAAGAAATTTGTTGCTTTTGCCTTAAACGATTAGATGCTAATGTGAAGAAAAAGTGTGGGAAAGCATGGAATCTGGGACAAGCAGAAGGGACTCATACCGGCGTGTTTTCTTTTTAAAAGATAAACGGCTGATGGTTTCCATCTGCTTATCAAATAAATAGGTTTATTGGAATACCATGTACTTTCATAGTCAAGTTTGTATATCATATTCCGTTTTAGCTTTCTAAAAGGAGCCATCATTTTATAAAAGACCCTTGTATCCTGCCAGTCAAACAGCCAATTTAGATTATTTTTACAGCGAAATATAAAACATAAACAGAAGCTGGGCCCTATGGTTCTACATTACCTGGTGAAATGATAAATGGATGACTTTAGTTCATAGAATGTGCTTTCCAGAGAAATAAATTGCAAACCAACTTAATAATGTCTCGTAGCAGGTTGGCTGTTACATGTATCTGAAGGTTTTAGTCCTAGCAGGATTTATTAAAGCAAATTACTGGGGTGGAAAGTATTATTAATTACTTGACAGTTGCTGTAACAAATGAACTTCCTTTTTACGAATCACATAATCCCCATGCTGTTTTGTAACCTGAGACATGGGTTTATTTCAAGGAGGAAATGTACAGGTTTACCTAATCCATGGAAGGTCATGGTGGATAGAAATTCTGAGAGCTGCATCATAATCTATCTTGAAAAAGTTTTTATCTGTCCTGAAAACATCATTGGAGCAATCTATGTTGGACAACACATGTAAAGTAGCATCGTAATACAGCAGGGGGGGAAATGGAGAAAAGGGTGTTCCCAAATGAAATGGTTGGCTGAATAATCTTTGAGTAATAAATACTTCTTCATAAGTATTATGAATTAATACACAGAGCAGATACGTACAGTCTTTTGCTGTGTATATTCATAATTCTTCTACAGTATATAGGTATGTTTGAGTCTATGGAGATTCTGTCATCTCAGGAGGCACCTGGACTATCTTGTTTTTTCTTTCTTCTTTGGAGATGTTTTGCTTCTCATCCAAGAAGCTTCTTCAGCTCTGATTGAACGGTGGGGAATGGAAGGATTTATGCATCTTACAGACACCATTTGCATTCTAAAAGAAAAAGCACCTTTGGGATAGGTATGTTCACTATTTCAGGTTCTAGTGAAGTAAGCTATTTTTATGAAATCATTAATTACTGAAATAGTCAAGCATTCTAACTCTAGTTCAATTAATTGTTGTGGCTGTTTATAGAATATTTTTTGTCACAACATGGTAGATCAACCATTACCAGCTTTTAAATTGGACAAATAACCTTGCTAATCTTTTTTTAGTCTAACTTTATTTTTCAGATTGAATACATTTGTAGCATTATCTGTGACAAAGTGATATATTAGGTACTGGGAGGGGAATTTCTGATGCAAAACGATACAGTCGTAAATTGCATTATCATGTAACTGCCCCACATAGCAATGGCAGTTCTGGTACTTCCAGTTGCTGTCATTAAGTGAGCCCCATAAGGACAATGACGTGGTCACCATTTTCAACTTCCTGCTGGCTTCCCCGTTGACTTTGCCTGTGGGAACCCGGAAGTGAAAGGCACAAATGGCATATGGGTATGGGTCACTACAATGTCATAATTGCAAGCTGGTTGTTGAGTGCCCAGCTTGCTATCACGTGACTGTAAGGATGTTGCAACAACCACAACTATGTGTACCACTCATAAGAACTACTTGTTCAGTGCCATTGTAAGTTCAAATGGTCATTGAATGAGTTGTCCTTAAGCAAGGACTATCTATGTACCCTGGACAATCTAGCCAGCTTGGTAACTGAAACCATTAATATATTTGACCAGCTGGGGCCTTGGGGGCAGAGTGGTAAAAGGTTGCTCAAATATTTTGCTTTTCTTTTTAACCTGAAAATATGCTGGTTATCTTTGGAATATCCAATTTTCTCCATTCTCCATTCATTCTTCATATTCATTCAGTAACTGAGTTTAAACATCGGGGTGTAGTACAAACAAATTCCAAAAATCCCCCCCCCCAAAAAAGGCCAAGAACAAGATGGCGACACATGCGCAGTGCTGGAAACTAAGCTTCTCCGCATGCACAGAAGAAGAAAAAAGACCCCCCAAATTTTTTTTTTAATTCCCCCCCAAAAAAGATGGCGTCCACAGACCAGAACCAGTTCCGTGACGTCACCAGCAACTTACTACCTACTCTATAGAAACGGTCCAAACCGGTAGGAACCCACCTATGTTAAACATGCTTGGGATAAGCACATGAATATTGTCAGTCAAAATGTTAAAAAATTAAGTTAAATGAAAACATAAAACTCCAAGGACAGAATCGATAGACCATTAGTTTTATTTCTGCTGTAAGTTTTCTATGTTTCTCCTTTTTAGTTAAAAACACCAACCGGCCAGCTAGATCCTTTTTTGAAATGTTGGAAGCAGATTTGCTGTGGTTTTTTTTTTTTTTTGGGGAGGTGGCCTCTTTTTGTAAGTTAAAAGTTAAAGAATAACTTCCCTGCAGGTGCTTTCCCCATAAATATTTGCAGGGGTGGGTGGGGAGGAGTAGGAATGTAATCAAACATGGTGGCAGGATATATTTTACTATCATAAAGAGAATTTTCTTGTTGATAGTTAGGAGTATCAGAGTTCAGTAAGGACCTGAATGAGAACAGTTTCTCAAGAAGTGAGTCTGATAAATTACAACCATATTTCTTAACTAAAAGTTTTCTAGCCACATATAACTATTCATCAGTTGTTGACATCAGAGTGGATAGCTACAGGGCATAACATGTCAAAATTACTTTATTTAGCTCTGTAAATCTATGCTTTATCTCAATGATTGCTGTGCCCGGTATAGTGAAGAACACATTTGCTCTGAATTAGTCCTCTCCTGATGTTGGCCGATACCCACAAAGTTCATCTTCAAATTTCTTCACTCATAGCACACATCAATCTTAACATTCCTGAGATGTAACCCAAGAGTAGTCCTTTGCAACAGCACTGTCATGCATGATGTTCTGATTTCTGGTATCTTGCAAATTATTAAAGACATCTGGAAAAACTCTGCAGAATGAAGTGATTGCAACAGATAGATTCTCAAATATTAGAGAGTAGCCCAGTCATAAAGGCATCTAAAACATTTCCATTTGAGATTTCAGAGCTATAGCTTCTGTTATCTCATCCTTCTTTCACAGGTGAATGATCCCATTTAGCACCTTGTGGCTGTCTCTGAAGCAGAAATCAATGAGCTTGAGAACTTCATAGCATTTTGTTGCCCACAATCACATTGGACTGATTATACATGGAGAGGGTAAACACTATCTTTGATCAAAGAAACATAGAAAAGTGATGGCAGGACCTAGTGCTCCATCAACTCTGTCCTTTGAGTTTGTAATTTTTTTTAATTTTTGTTGGTTGAGGGACACATGTTTATCCCAAGCATGTTTATTACTGATAATTGATCCACTACCTCTGCTGGAAGTTGGTTCCAAGCTTCCACTACTCTTTTCTATGAAGTAATACTTTTGTAAAGATATTGTACAACTCCAAAGAATGCCTCAGTTACAGACATAGCTACAGTGTTCACTGCCGCACATGCTTAGAGTTGCAGTATATTTATTTTCAGTTATCTCTATTGTATGCATTTTACTTTCAAGACATTAGTGTTCACCCATAAGAAGCAATGGTTTGGGTGGTCAGCATTTGGAATACGTCTACATTTTCAGTTGACCAACCCAGGAGTGGAAGCGATTTTGCTCATGGTGTCACCAATGGCCAGTGCTAAGAGATAGATACTCAATCAAAGGTCCTTTTAGTCATGCTCTCTGTGCTTTTGAAGGAGTGTCAAGGATCTTAAATAATTCAATTAAGTAATGAAGTAATAAACTCCTTAGTACTCAGCTTAGTACACTGGCCTTTGGCTCATCCTGATTCCAATGCTCCTGTCTTCTGTAATAGCTGTTGATTTTCATAGACATGGGGATCAATGGCTATTAGCCTTGATAGCTGCGTAATTGCCTCTGAAAGCCATCTGATAGGAGACTAGTGGGTTTCCTTGTACTGTTTGTTGACCATTTTGAGAATAGGCTGATGAACTAGATGGGCCAGGGGCCTAATCTAGTAGGCGCTGCTTATGTTCTTAGGATTTTTAATTTGGGGTATTTTTATTGTGATGACCCTGCAATCACAGGATGAATAGCAGTGCAATAATAAATATTCTTCACTATGTTTTTCTACAAGCATTTCTCTCCCCTTTCCTGCCCTATTTACCGTGTTTCCCTGAAAATAAGACAGGGTCTTATTTTCTTTTGAACCCTGGAATATGGGCTTGGCCTTATTATCTGGGGGGGGTTTATTATTTTGGGGGTGCTGGAGGCGGCGAATGTGGGACTGGATGTCCCGTCGCCGCTGCCTCCTCTCCCTGTTCTTTGTGCCAGCCGAGTGGCTGGCCCGCAGCTGCCGCTCATGGAGCAGGACTCTGCAAGGCTTGTTGTTTTGTACAGTCCTGCTCCACGAGGCAGCGGCGGCGGCGACACGACGAGTCTCACAAAGACTCATTTCTGGCAGGTGGGGTGGGGATGGGCTACCTGACACTTGTAGCCCCATCGCGTTCCTCGGCATTGTGTCCAGGGAAGTATGTTGCAAAAGAAAACTTCTCGCGAGTTCGAGATGTTTGATTGAACTCACGAGAGGTTTTATTTTGCAATGTGCTTCCCTAGAAACAACAGTGAGGAACTCGATGGGTCTGGAAAGGTAAGACGGATGTCTTGAGGCCCACCCACCCCACCTGCCACCCCCAAATTACTTCACTAAAGGGGGTGAATGGCTAAGCAAGGGACGGCAAGCTAAGCTGCCATGCCCTGCGAGGGGGGGGAAGAGATGGCAAGAGGAGCTTAGGTTGCCGTCCCTTGCTTAGCCACCCGTCCCCTTTAACGATGCAATTTGGAGGTGGCAGGTGAGGGAGTGAGCTTCGAGACATGCATCTTACCTTTCCAGCCCCATCAAGTTCCTTGCCGTTGTGTCCAGGGAAGCATGTTGCAAAAGAACGTGGCAGGTGGGGTGGGGTGGGGCAAACCACGAGAAGGTGCGGAGAAGAGGCCAGTAGGCCAGCTGCCTGCTGCCGTGTCTTCTGGCAACCAGGGCAGAGAGGTGGCAAAGGGAGTCACAGCCCCGCATGGTGGGGTATGCACTTCCATAACGGTTGCTGTCGGAAGACTCTGCCTCAGCTGCTGGAAGACTCTGCAGCAGGCAACTGGCCCAACCGGCCTCTTACCACTCCGTTGGTGAATGGCACTCTGCCCGGTGGAGGGGGGGTTGTCCGCTGGGTAGGCACAACATGGCAAGAGGTGCCAGGCAGCTACTCTCTTGCAAGTGTGGTGGGAATTTGTTGGCAAGGGGGAATGGATGAGAGGGGGGTGAATGCCAAAAACACTGGGTGGGGGAGAGAATAGAGAGGCAGCTATGGATCAACTCAGCTGATCCACGTGTCCGGTTTAAGGGGCCCAGTTGCCCCTAGCTGACCAGGGAAGGGAAGGGCTGCCTGCTATGCTGGCCACGCCCACCCCTTCAGGAGGGCTTATTTTTTGGGGAGGGTGTATATTTATGCCCACCTCAAAAAGCTGGGTTGGTCTTATTATCAGGACAGGTCGTATTTTCGGGGAAACACAGTATATTTTTTGCCACTTCTAAGAGTTCCTCTTACATCTTTATTTCCATTTTATCCTCTTGCAATTGTTTTAAGTTTTTCCGAGACTGTCTCTTTAAATTTTGGGTTTGGAATCCATAGAGTTTCTTTGTCTGCTGCCTTCTATTTTGGTTCACTCCATATCAAATCCAACAGTTTTTTCACCTTTTCCTCCAAGACTATGAGAATCCAGATGAAAACAAACACTCCTTCCAATTCCCACAGCTTCCAGATTATCTTCCACGAAAAGCAAGGTCAAACCTTACAGCTGCACACAGTTTATTTTATTTTTCTTTCTCTCTGCACCAAGTTCATCTTTCCACCAGCAGGTGGCATAGTCAATTTTCTCATAAACTCCTTATTTTGTTAATGTAGATCTCCTTTCCATTTGAAACTCTTTTTAAATCTTTAAAAATCCCTCCAATCCAATTGTAAAAGCAACAATCTTTAGGATTCTTCTTTAATCTTCATTTTCTTTTCCCATAGAAGTCCAAGTGCCAGTTATCCACCAATCTCTTCTTCCCTCCATTTTAAAAGTTTTTTCCCCCCCCTCTCTCTTTAAAATAGCCGATCACTCACCTGATTCAACACTTTGCTCAATCCACATTCCTGCACAGTCACATAGATCGAAGTATTGTTTCCTCTAGACAAGTATATCTCTCCTCCAGCTCAGTTCATAGTGGCTGCTCCCAGCAGGTGACGGTTCAAAGCCCTGTCAGCGTTCCAAATATCATCCCTAAAAGGATCAGACTCCAAGGCAAAGCTTTCCTCAAAGTTCTGGTTTATTA
>JANHFT010008036.1:324323-335861 GCA_032467955.1 Pseudoxenodon macrops | reverse complement strand
AGGAGCCCTGCCATACCCAGTGAGGGGGGGAGAAAGAGACGGCAAGAGGAGCTTAGCTTACCATCCTTTGCTTAGCCAACCGACCCCTTTAGCGATGCAATTTGGAGATGGCAGGTGGGGCGGGATGAACACAAGATGTTAATCCTGGCTAGGAGCTGTGGAGAAGAGGCCAATTGGGCCAGCCACCTGCTGCCATGGCTTCTGGCAACTGGGGCAGAGAGGCAGCAAAGGGCAAAGGGAGTTGCAGCCCTGCATGGAGCTGGAAGCATAGAGCGGGGCACACACTTCAAAAGCGGTCGCTGTCAGAAGACTCTGCCCCGGCTGCCAGAAGACTCGGCAAAAGGCGGTTGGCCTGACCGGCCTCTTACCACTTGGTTGGTGAATGGTGCTCTGCCCGGCCAGAGGAGGTGTTATCCGCTGGGTGGGCACAACATGGCAAGAGGTGCCAGGCGGCTGCTCTCTTGCGAGCGGGGCGGGAGCTTTCAGGCAAGGGGGATGGATGGGAGGCAGCGAGCACCAAAATCACTGGGGGTGGGAGAGAACAGATCAACCTTTCTGACCCATCATAACTTTGAATGGTTGTTAAAGTTATAAGTCATGAACAGTTATAAGTCATGAACAGTCATAAGTCAAGGAGTACCTGTAGCCTACCTCTTGAAGACAACCTGCTCCAGCACTTCTGGCCTTCCAGGACTTAGTTAAAATGGAGTTCTCTGTGAAGCATTTAGAAGTGAATGGGAGATCATCTGTTAGTAGGGCACCTTATTGTCTTATATGTTAATTGAGGGTGTTGCAACATTGGTCTTGTCTGTATTTTGTTATTGTTGGTCATTGTGAGTATAGAAGGATTTATTGGCATACCAGTTAAATAAATAAATCAGTAAATAAAAATGATTAAACAAAATAGAAATACGACAAAGTAGCGTCAGACAGAATAGCTTCTGAGATTCCCCCTGCCGTTCATTGTCTGAACTCAGCATAACATATGGAAAGGTCAGGTTTCCATGATCGTATGAAACCATGTGTCTTAGAATCTTTTGGCATGTACAGTTATCTTATTACTTTCCTACTGCCCAATATTCTGTTAAGGAGCACATTAGCAAGATGTTCTGATTATATTATTAAAGCAGTTGTCATTTGAGATTCCCTGGGGGTGGGTGGGTCTCTTGTTGTATTGCTAATAGATGGTACCGTGTATTAGTAAGGTGTAGCTTTTCTACCAGGCTTGAGTTTATGGTTTGATGAAAATGCAGTCTGGATTAACATCTGCATTCCCAATGAACGAAGGAGCTGATTTAAACTATCACTTTTAAACATATTGGCCTGAAGTTCTTTTATGGTAAACAAGAACTCATCCATGTCTGTTTCTGATTTATTTTCATGCTATCATCTTCTGCAGCTTTGAACATTGATGTTAAACAGTACACAAGGCTGACAAATGAGCATCCTTTGCTGTTAATGGGTGATTCTTTGTAAAAGGACAGGTTTTAAGTGGTCCTGCAAATAAATGTTCTTTATCTGATCTGCTTTTGTTATGTTGAGATGAAAAACATGCATCCTGGCAATGCTTCAGTTCAGAGAGTTTAGAATTGACTCCATTTAATACCATGTAAAAAAACCAAACAAACCTGGGATTAAGTAGCTCTCAGATTGATAATAGTTCTGGAGACTTTTACTTATGTATGGTCTGTATCAGTGCAGGAAATATCTCATCTTTGAAAACCCATACATTTTCTATGTCTTATGTACTTTTTTATCCTTTTGGAATCCCATTTTTGGTTTTTGGTTGAAAGCATTTTTGGATTCCTTGAATTTACCTCCCTAGTTATAATGCCCCTGTGGCTTATTGTTCCTACAGTTATAATCACGTATCTGTGGGGACCCAGGTCTCATATCTATTGTAAGTCTTAAACTCCTGGAAAATGTACTTTAAATTTATTGTTAAATAATAGGTATGAAGGAGAATTTCATGTGTAGGACTTGCCTAAGTCATACTTCTTCAGCTATTGATTCAGATAGTTATATTCTTTGGATTGCATAATGCTGTTCTATACTGTAGAACAAAATACTGTAATTCCTGTAATACAACTTCTTTAGTTGTAAACAATACAATACAGAATCCTGTAACACGGATTCTGTTAATCCTTCATATTAACTGGAAAAGCTTATTGGATGTTCATGATTATGTTTGTAAAAACATACAAACATACAAACAAAAACCTGTTTGTAAATTAAGAACGGTTGCATATAAAATGGCATATAACAAGTGAAGCTATTTACAATACTATATAGGGCAAATTCCATATGAAGAACAATGGAAAGGTTTTGTAATCGTTTTTAAAATTGCAGATTGCTTTGGAAATTGGATGTCATCGAATTGTGTGTGAATATGTATGAAACTGAAAAAGGCTGGAAGACGACTGATTTGTCTATTCTGTTTTCTCCTTCTCTCTATAAAGTGGTGAGAAGACAACATACATCTTGTTACAGAATTTTGAAAAGAGGTGAGGCTGGTAGAAATTTAAAGCCACTGTGGGAGGTCTAGTTTCTTTGTAGCTTCTGCTAGAGGAAAGGGGGGTCTGCATTAGTTAAACTGTTGTGGTTTTTTATGTATGGATGTTTTGTTTGCCATATTTAGCAAACTGTTTTTAATTAAACGATTTATTATTTAAACTCCAGTAACTCTCATCATCTTTTTGGTATAAGCTAAACGATGTTGACATAAAATTCTACAAGAGGAGGGATGTGTTGCTTTTGTTGTTGTTGCTTAGATTACCAAGTAACATTTAGAAAGATGATCTAACTTTATACAGAGATTTTCAAAACTACAAACGTCATCAAATCACCCCAGGGATGGATTCCGTTGTGAAGTATTTCTAGTCCAAACTTTGCATTTTTCAACTCCTGGGTACTAAGCAGTATTATGTTTGCTTATGCACACTTTTAAATTGAAAGTAGACTTAGCGAGTTGGGTCTTCATTGATGCTCATTGTTTGACAACAAAGAAGCCCATCTCAGCTTAGCATTCAGAATGGAGATGTGTTTATCTATATCAGTGGTTCCCAACCATTTTTTTTGGCCATGCCCCACCTAAGCATCTCTAAAACCCTGATGCCCCACTCATGACATATAATTCTCAGTATTCAAAAAGTGAACTCCTACTCATGTGGAGGAAGCCTAAAAGGCCATTAACTTGATTTAACAAGGTTCTAATTGCCCCCGTTAAAAATCAAATTGCCCCCCCTGTGGGGTGTGGGGCCCACGTTGGGAACCACTGATCTATAGAGAAAGAGACAGAGCACAAATAAATTTTGCCAAATTAGCTTTCTACAAAGTCATGCACATGATGAAACAGAACTTTTAAAGAGACCATCTTTAGTGTTTATTTAACAACATTTCATATAAATGTTAATTAGGATTTTATTTATGCTATTTATTTATTTATTTATCTAATTTATATAGCTGCCTATCTCACAAGCAAGTCACTCTGGGCAGCATGCAACAAAACTAAAACAATAACTATCTAAAATCAGGGGGGAGGATTCAGCCAGTTTGGACTGGTTCGGGCATACCGGTAGCTCCGACGATCAGCTGGGAGCGAACCATACAATAATTGAACCAGTTGTTAAGCTGGCAGGATCCCACCACTGTCTAAAATCATTGTCATCAACAAATATTAAAACAGCTAAAAAGAATAAGAATAGACAAAAGGATATTAATAGTTAAGGGAGCCACCCCACTAGTTCACCCACTTTTTGGCAGAAGATGAATTAAAAAGAAGACAACAGTGGCAATATATGATTCCAATATATAATGAGATGTTTACATTACATATAACCATGGCCAGTGTAATCTTGGCGGGGGGAGGGAATGGCTTTTTATGCCATGTTGACTCACTTGGCTTTCTTCTCTTTTCTCTTTGGCCTTTTACAGCTGTGAAATAACTTTCCAGCTCATTGCTTCCAATGTCAGGGAAATAAATTACACCACTTCCAGGGCTGACATAGTTCTTGCTCTTTGTTGTGAACCACTGTTTTTGCCCTTGGAAAGGAACATGTGAAAAATAGTACCGGACTTTGTGATACCATACCAAGGACCATAGGATAGTACCCTTATTTTATTTTAATTTTAAAAAAAATGCAATACTCAAGTATTCTGGCTGACGTTATCCCTCAAATCTTTGGTTGTGGCGCACAACTGAGAAGATCCCCCCCGAAATACATTCTCTCATCAAGTTTGTGTTGGACAATATCACTTAAAACAGTCACCCTTGTATTGTCTCAAATTTTGAAGAACTGATATCCTAAAGTTGTATGCCTTCTTCCACTTGTTTATCAGTGTCACCTCTAGTATGCTTAGGAAGTTGATCCTCAGCATTGTAGCTTAATAGCACTAAGAATAGCTAAGAGAGTTGCCAGGAATACTGGTAATTCTTGAGTTCAAATTCTAGCATACATGAATGATTTTTTAAAAATACTGTTGCTTAGTGGTGTGACATCTCATCTGAAAACTGGGAACATCAGCAACAGGCCTTTAATCAACTACTATTTTGGATAGTAGTGAACATGTAATTTCAAGAGTTTCTATCCATCCAATCCAATTTAACAGACCGGGCATGATCCTGCCAGCCAAAGAGTATTGACTAGCGCGATGTACACGATGGGCCTTCTCTGCTGTAGTGCCTGCATTGCAGAATATTCTCCCCTTGGAGATTAGAATGACCCCAATCCTGTTGGCTTTTTGCAAAGCTTTAAAAATGTGGCTATGCACTGGACATGGGGCTCAGACTATGTAAAGTCACTGAACTTTACTATTAGTTGATTAATAATCACTGCTGCTGTTTGTACTTATTTATTTTGTAGATGTTTTTAATGTTTTTCTCCCCAAGTTGTTTTAATTGCTTTATAATTTTAGAATTATAAACCATCCAGAATCACTTGGGCAGCTATAGAAATTGAATTAATGAACAAATAAATAAATATAATGATTCTCTAAAACTTACAGTAGTTGTAAATGATATTTTGTGAGAAAAAAATATCTGTAGTTTTTGTGAGTGATACTGGAGGCAGGAATATCAAACTGTGTGCAGAATCTTTACAAGGCCTCCTTTCCTTAGCATTCACAGTGAGAGAGTTGATCCCTCGGAAAACCAGGTTCTAAATGGTTTAGAGCTTTAAATGTTTAAACTAATGTTTTAAATTGTGCTGAGAAAGTGGTTGGCAAACAGTTGAAAACTTTTAGCCCAGGCACTGTGTACTAATTAATAGTCTAGGTGTTGCTTGTTGTCACAATTGATATCTCTGAACATGCTTCAGCGATAGCTCCTTATAGAGCATGTTTAGAGTAATTTAACAGATTACGCATGGCGGTTGCTAGTTGGAGCAAATCAGGAAGAACTTGTCTGTTTATTTATTAGATTTACATCCTACCTTTCATCCAAGAGCTCAAAGCATCATACTGTGACACCTTGTGTTGTAGAGTGGGCTGAGAGAGTGATGGGTCCTGAGTTAACCCATTGAGCTTCCATGGCTATGGATAGAATGGAAATGTGAATTTTTTATTCTTAGCCCAGTCCCTTCATCACTATATCACATAGGCTCTCACTTGTAGCCAGCACATTAACCTTAGCAGTAGAGATGTTTTTCAACTCATCTACCCCTGACATTGGAGAAAGAAACATTAATAACCTATGCTATGCTGATTATATTATCCTGACAGCTGCAAAGACATAGGATCTGCAAGCCCTAGTACTAAAAATCAAAAAGGACAGTGAAGAAATGGGACTAAAACTAAGAACTGAGAACACCAAATGAATAACAACAAGTAGAACAACCAGCCTTCAAACTGACAATGAAGATATTGAAATGGTGGAGAGGTTCTGCCTTTTAGGATCAATCATCAAAAGTAAAGGAACAAGCTGTAAAGAAATAAGTTGTAGACAAGCACTTGGTAGAACAGCCATAAAAGCCTTGGAAAAGATATTGAAATACTGTGATGTGTCTATTCCTACAAAGATCGGAATCATACAAGCCATGGTATTCCCTGGGACACTCTGTGGAAGTGAAAGCTTGACCTTAAAGAAGCAGGATAACAAGAGTAATTGATGCCTTTGAATGTTGGTATTGAAGACTCATGAGAATATCATGGGAGAAGCCAAGAAAACAATCAAATTGTTATTCAACGAAACAGCCCAGAAGTCTCACTCAAGGCACAAATGAGGAGAATCAAACTATCCCACTTTACACACATTTATGCAAAGACCCAGTTCTCTGAAAAAGACTCTAATCCTGGAAAAGATGGAACGCCCAGCAGCAAGGCCTCAACTACAGTGATGAGTATATCTATGGGAGACTTGAGAGAACAGATTAGGGATAAATCATAACAAAGAAAATCTACGTAGTCATTAACAGTTGAAAAAGACTTGATGGCACATAACCAGTCATTCAAATCTAGAAGGTTTAGAGGCAGTTTCCGATCAAGGAAAGTTCTAAATAAGAATATTTGTTTTATGGAGAAGCATAAAGCCATACCATGTTGACTCAATCCCAATTTTACATGGCTTTCTCTTTGCTAAACAGCATTTCCATGTTATCTTGATTTAATTTCAAGATAATTAATTTAATGAATGAATGGGCATGTGTGCAAGTTAAGCATCATAAACTGATGCCTGGTGTCAGATATGGTCCAGAGGTGGTCCAATGACCTTCTGGGCATAATGTCTGAGAATGGAGTGAAACTGTAGAAGTCAGTGACCCAAAATCTAATTCTGCAAAGTGATTAAGGAGGATGCCATTGCTGCTAATATTGCAATTTGCCACAAGGTTAATGAGAATTAATAAGGCAATAGTACTTCTATCCAAGTTCCAGTGTAGTCACCAACTATATAGTCACCCATAGCAATCTTACATCTATCTCTTTTCTGGTAGCTATTTTGAAAGAGGTATGGAAAAATCAGGATGCTCCAAATGTGTTTGGAATTGTCCAGTCACCATCTTCACCAAAAAGATACATCTGAAAATGACTATCATCAGCTACCTCATCAAGTGAAGGAAAAGTGATACTGGGAAAATCTATTCTATAATATAGTTGATATGGATAAATAGTGGGAATGAGAGAAGAGTATAGAAAACATAAGTGGGTTATTCAAAGACCCAAGAAAGAATGAAAATGGTGACCTTTTGGTGAGTACCTGATAAGAAAAAGTCTGCTTTGAATATGTTATATAAGCCCAAGTTCGTTCACGCATAGATATGACACAAGAGTGAATTAGAAAGCTGATTGATTTGATGTATTATGATGAAATAGATAATTAATTAAGGCTATAAGGGTAATGAGATGTTCTTAGTGAAGGACAGATCATCATATGATAATGTCAAGAGTGGGTCTTGTGAAAAAAATGGATACAAGAAATTAAAGTGAAAGTAGAATAATTGCAGGACTGGAAATGATAAGTTGTGTAGGAAAAAGTATTAGAACATAATATCCAGTTGGGTGAAAGAAAAGTGAATGAAAGGGGTGAGCTACTTGAAAGAGAGTGAAAACAGTAAATAGCATGTGGAGCTATTCTAATAATGTAAAGGTAAAGGTTACCCTCACACATATGTGCAAATCATTCTCGACTCTAGAGGGCGGTACTCATCTCCATTTCAAAGCCGAAGAGCCAGCACTGTCCGAAGACGTCTCTGTGGTCATGTGGCCGGCATGACTAAATGCCAAAGGCACATGGAACGCTGTTACCTTCCCATCAAAGGTGTTCCCTGTTTTTCTACTTGCATTTTTTACATGCTTTCGAACTGCTAGGTTGACAGAAGCTGGGACAAGTAACGGGAGCTCACCCTGTTATGTGGCACTAGGGATTTGAACCACTGAACTGCCGACCTTTCTATCGACAAGCTCAGCGTCTTAGCCACTGAGCCACTGCGTCCCTTATTCTAATAATAAGTTATAAAAAAAGAAATAAGGTAGAAGCAAAAGGCTTCTTTTCAAAAGGCTTGAGGAAAAACTGCATACATGAGAATGATTGTTGCAAAAAAAATAAAACAATTCCTATAAATGTTAATGTTCAAGAAAAAGAAAAACAGGGATGGATGTTAGGAGAATGTTGAAAAGGTTGCTGGTATAAGTGGTGTCACCGGAAAAAGTAAAAAAATGGACGAGGCTTGCTTACAGAGTGGCTACTACTATATATGCAACTTGTTTGAAATTTATGTGAAAATTGTGTCAGTGTATGGTGATTAAAACAATGTTATTTATTATACTCATATGCCAAAGCATACAGTAAGAAGAGTGAATGAAAAACTACAGTGGAATTTCTTGATAGCCATGTGTGGAAAACTATTTGGCAGAATTCTGAACGAATACAAGTGCGCAAAATTTGGAAAGTGCAGTGTAGCTTTATATTATGTGCTCTTTAACATGTGCTCTTTAACAAAGTCAGAGAGAAGTGCAATGTGTGAAAGTAATTTATTATATGGTTGATTTGAGATTGAGATTGAAAGAAAGTATATGATATGAGTCAGCTGGAGTTTGGTGGTGTCCAAATTCAAGTACGGTAAGTAAGTAAGTAAGTAAGTAAGTAAGTAAGTAAGTAAGTAAGTAAGTAAGTAAGTAAGTAAGTAAGTAAGTAAGTAAAGCAAATAGGTCTCGAGTTATGGAATGTTTTCCATGAACATTGAACTAAGGATTAGTTGTTCTACGTGATAAGTGTGTCCCATGAAAGTAAAACGTGTGAGAATAAATGGAAGATCAGTGACATCATTTGGTCATATAGAATGAATAAAGATTGAAATAAAAGACAAACCTAAGCAGAAAGAATCAATAGACGAAGATGGACAGGATGATATAAAATATGAGAGAGGGAGGGAGAGAGAGAGAAATTTAAAAACTAAAGGTGATATTCTGTGTACAGATGGGATTATAAAGAAGAATGGTTTGCAAATAGATGACAATGTAAGAAAATAGAGTGACTGATATCAACACCAACTAAAAATAGTTATGCTTCCTTCTCCTTATCTCATGCCTTCTTTGCCCTACTATTTCTTATTCCTTTTCTGTGGTTTGCATAATGTTGCTTATCCTGACAAGGAAAATCATGACTGGTGTGTATGTATGTATGCTGTTCTTTATATGGCAGCACTACTATCTTATTCCTTAGGCTTAATTTTTAATATTTATGTATAAGAATAGAGTACAGGAAATATGGCCTTTATTACGGAAATGCCTGACTGAATACCAGTAAATGGATAGTACAGTAAGAACTATTGACGCAAATCATTTTATGCGACAGAGAAATGGGGACTGGGATAAATACCTATATAAATTCTCAAGGCTAAAAGTACTAGAGCACCAGTGGGTGGTACGTGCAATTTTCTTCCCCAGCCCCTTCGATTTTAGAGTGGCAAGAAAAGAAGAAGAAAAAAACACCAGGCATTTTATTTGAAGAAGAAAAATGTGTTGCTTGTTTTTTATTGACATCTGTAGTTATTCTTTCATGTTGCTACTTTTCCAGTAGTGCTAAAATAGCATTTCCCTTAAAAATATGTTTCATTTTATTCAGTTTGGATGCTGCCCAAATCTGGGCAGTTCACAACAATAAAATAACATAAAACATAGTGTAGTATCTTCACCTACTGGTGTTAATTTATGTTGTACTGTAGTTGAGGGAATTAGAGTTGTATAATATCTGCAAGGAAACAAACTTAGATAAGATGACTAGCAAATCTGAATTTATCTTCCCTTTTAAACCAATTACAAAAATGTTTCTAGTTGAATAAATTGCAAATGTGTTCTTTGCCCAATTAAGCTGTCTTTCTTATAAAATTTTGTATACTGTTTGGGTATTTTATTTATTTGTATGATTTCCCATTTCAAGACAATTAACAAAAATCATAGAATGAGAAAACAAAGCAACAATAAAAACAATAGAAATGACAAGAAGGGGAATTAGGGGAAAACTAATTAGCACGGCTGTAGCTAAACTCTATAAATTAGTGCCTATTGATTAAAAGGCAACAAACTATTTTTTTGTTTTGTTTCAGAGTATAAGGAGATATATGACATTATTTCAAGCATTACTGGAGATTATTTAAAGTTACCAAATTCCCTGAGATCTAGGAAAATGTAAAAGGAACAGCAATGCAAATGAAAAGAATATGTGGTGTTGCATTCCTTCAGATAAAACAAATCGGCTTTTACATTAACTGACTGTGCAGGAATCCTGAAACTGAAAATAGGATTAGTTTCTTTCTTCAAGGAAAAAGAAAAGAGGACTCAGGGGAGAACCACTGTGTGAATTTTTGCCTCCATAGAGACAATTAATTTTTACAGCATGTAATCATATTACCGCACAGTAGGAAATCTTAGTAGTTCCATGAAAGGCAACCATTTGTCTCTTTCTCTCTTTTTTATTGTCATTGAAGATGAGATAGAGCTTTTTCTGGAGGTAAAAAGTTTTATGAAATTTTCTCAAGGAAGCCATACTCTGGAAAATTGCCAGATGGCCATGAGTGTTATGATGGTGTTTATAAAATTGGATTGCAGTGCACAGGTTAATAGGTTAATCAAACCAGCTAAACGAAACCCTTTGTGTACAGATGATACATATCTTGAAATACTAACTATTTGAAGACCAAGAGGAAGGTGCTATCGCTTTAAGGTTCCTGAAGCACATTGCTTGTTGCTGATAGAGGAAAGCAGTTGGAGATGTTTGATTTGATCTAAGAAGAGAAATTCTGAATGTTTAAGAGAGAGAAAAATATGTCCCCTATGCTAAATTGCATTTTGAGTTCCATTTATAAATGTTTGTATATTGGTTGTATGTCTTAGCATTCTCTGAGAAGATAAAAAAAGAGGTTGCTTTTTGTTATTTCTGTAACAGAGGCTAACCACGGGTATATTTTCAGAAAGCCTTCCTAGACCAATACATAAATAGATCTTCTGAACCACTTGTAGCTATTATAATACAATATACATGGTAAAAGGAAGTAACTCTTGGCCATTTTTAGGATTAATCAAAGATATTTTATCATTAGCTCATTTGGCCTGATCTTTTTTATTTTATTTTATAATAATTTGTTGGTTTTCATTTAAAGAATAAGAAATTCCATAAAAGAAAAAGGGAGGAAAGACAAAGAGGCCAGAAAATTAAATATCAGTAAATAAGCAAAATATTTACTATGATCATAAAATGTAGAAATCATTATTTTGTTACTATGGTTAATATAATTTTAGTATTTATGTTATAATTTAACACAGCTGCATCCTGAACCTCGCTTATAGATGTTAACTAGGTTGTTTTGCAAATGTATTTTAACTCTGTCTTATATTTTATTTTACTTTATTTCTATTACATAGAATACACAGATATGCATGCACACATGCGCGCACGCACATACCCAAACACTCACTCATTCACAGAGCACTCTGCTTGTATTGGTCTGTGACTGCAGTAATGGATTGTAATTACTTACAAACAGAGAAGAACTGATAGAGGGAGTTGAAACTGCAGGAACCTTGGGTGAGAGTGACCACGTCTTACTA
>JANHFT010008036.1:300727-316828 GCA_032467955.1 Pseudoxenodon macrops | reverse complement strand
CATTTTTGCGGAAAACAGGGTGCACAGAGGGTTTGGGAGGCTGGCAGAGGGTTTATCTGGGCTGGGGGAAGGCAAGCATGCCCCTGTTTTGTGAAAAATTGGCATTTTCACAAAAACAGGATCGTTTTTGCCTTCCCCCAGCCCACAGAAACACTCTGCAGGCTTCCCTAACTCTCTACATGTCCTGTTTTTCACAAAAATGGGTGACAAATGAGCCCGTTTTTGCAAAAAAACAGGGTGCACAGAGGGTTTGGGAAGCCTGCAGAGTGCTCCTGGGGCCGGGGAGGACAAAAACTTGTTTTTCTTACTTACCTCTTTGAAATCTTGCTGCATCTTATACACTGGTGCATCTTATAGTCCGAAAAATAAGATAGCTTCAAAATGTTTGAGGTTGATTTCTTGAGCTCTTCAAGATGTTTTCTAGTATCCATGTGTTTTCTAAAATGTTATGCAAAGTTGACATTTCTACTTTTGTTACATTTTGAAAAAAAACACTTTGGGCAAAAGAGGGGACAAAGGTCTAGGGGGCTTGCTGTTCAGTATATCCTCAAAATTGGAAATTAATGCAAAGGTACAATATATATTTATTTTGTCCTGCATTACCTGGTCAAAATTAGAAGCCTGGGTGTCATTTTCCCCCCAAAGCAACAAATGAAGATATGATCTTGCTATGCCCCCAGTTTTCTGTCCAGTTCCATAACAACCATTTCTTCACTTCACAGTCTCCTCTTGTCAGAAAATATGTTTCTAAATGCTGTAATTCAGATTTCAAAATCATACTGTAGTTTCTTATAACAAGCCTTTCTTATTTTAAGTCTCTGGCAGAATTTCAATCTTCATGGAAATGCTCTTTCAGATTATTTGGACAAATGACCTAGAAGAACTCTGTGCAAATCACCTGCGCCATTCAACTCCTTCAAAACATTAATAAAATACAGAGTGGGTTTCTCCAGATCTCTAGTAATTGATGGGGTTCATTATGTCTTCATATAACTGCTTTCCTTTAATCTTATCTGTAATTACTATTGTATAACTGTAGAAAGGCTGGAATGGAAATTGAAATGAATCTTCCTTCCTAGACTTCTATTTTTGGGTATGTTTAATCAATTCTTTTTTTTCTGTGATAAGATTCTTAAGAGCAAGTAGAGATTGATTTTTAGTGTTTTGGTTAGAAAATTTATTGCTAGGTTTTATGGCTATCAAAAAATATACAAAGTATATGCACTCCCAATGCTTTGTATTTTGTAGCATTCTTTTTGTTCCCAGACACAGATTGGTGATATTTTCAGGGTACAAAGCCTGATGTGTGGATTTCCTCATCTCTCATCCATCTCATGTTTCCCAGGCTTTTCTAATTATCTACAGGTAGTCTTTGACTTACAACGTTTCTTCCTTTAGTGACCATCCAAAGTTACAACAGTATTGAAAAATGTGCCTTATGACCGTTTTTCATAGTTACTACCTTTGCAGCATCCCCATGATTATGTGATCAAAATTCAGATGCTTGGCAACTGACTCATATTTATGATGATTGTAGTGATCCCCTTTTGCCACCTTCCGACAAGGAAAGTCAATGTGGAAGCCAGATTCACTTAACAACCAGGCTACTAACTTATCAACTGCAGTGACTCACTTAACAACTGTGGCAAGAATGGGGCAAAACTCACTTAACAAATGTTTTACATAACAATAGAAATTTGGGGCTCAATTATGGTCATAAGTCGGAGACTGCCTGTATTTATATGGACAGTTTAAAGATACTAGTTGCTTCTTGATATCTATAGCTTTCTTTGCCTGGTTGTTTTCCATTCTACTAATCATCTTGTTCTGCTGTACTATGTATTATAAATTAGCTCCTGAAAGCCATCTGTGACATAGACATTGAAAGACTCACACCTTGCATTAAACTGTAGGTTGTTTGATCTGTGATATGTTAGATAAGCCCCAGTTACCTGAGTTCACATAATATGCTTAAGCCCAAAACAGCAAAGTTTAGCCATATAAAAGCTTAGCATATTTCTAAATCCAGCCATTCTCTACATATGCTTTTCTTGGCACATTCTTAATGCTGATAACTGCTGATTCTAATAATGAGTTCCAAATTGCCAGAGGCATATAGCATAGTTTTAAAGAAGTTGTGGGTCAAATAAACTATGACAGTTTAGTGATGTGATTATGGAAAAAGTCAGAGTCAGATACTGAATTGAATAGACAAGGAGATGTGAAGCAAGAAAGAGACCCTATGTTAATGTTTTTTCTAAAAGTTAGTCCTCTTCAAGTGTGGCAGAAATGAGCTATCTAGTTTTATGGGCATTTTATGGATGGTATGAAACAGTGAAGTAGAAAAGAATGTCAGCATTCTGCAAAAGGGTTGTCTATACAGTTGTTTTGCTAAAAGTTGAAGTTATAAGAACACTGGAATGAAAGAATGAGGAACTGATCAGTGATGTTAAAGAGTATCATAAGTGTTATGTGCTGTTAAATCGAGATGTTAATATATTGAAGACTTTTCCTTTTAATATTTAAAGAACAATTAGTTTGGGTTCCAAAGCTTGAAACAATCCCTGGAAATTGAATTTGTTGATCAATTATAAGGTGCTGCTTCTCCATATAAAGTTTTAAAATGTGGATTTTTTGGATCATTGTGTACTTTTTGAAGTAACATGTTATATTAGAAAGACTGTACTCTGTGGAGTCCTTGGTGCTCTCTGAGCTTGTTTGTTTGTTTGCTTGCAGATATTTGATTACCTGGCCAGATAACATCATCAGTGCACTGATTCTCATCACCACCACCAAGGACACCATAGGTCAACCTAGAACTTTTGTTGAGCCTGTTTTCTCGTGTGATTGGTGCAGTCACTAAAACTTTCCAGTATGGCTTGTCTGAGATGCTGTGAAGTCTAGTGAGAGAGAAATTGGGGGAAACTTTTGAAAAACGGATAGTGCATTTGAAGGGCACACGGGCATATATTCCATGCAGATGAAACAGTACATTAAGAGGTATTGCAGTATTCGGAGGGAGTGTGGGAGTGATGATGGCTTTCTAATAACCTATGTAATGCTTCTGGATAGGCAAATGGCCCTCTTTCCAGCCTTTCCTCTTGTTTGCTGTGGTTAATGTTAATTGGAGCACCAATCCGGGAAGCAGGAAAAAGAAATGAAAGATGGGGGAAGGGAGTCCAATTATTGGGTGCATGGAAGATGAAATCCATTTTAGATTAAAATATGAGATTAAAATTGCCTTGGGTGATGAAATTCAAGTTAATAGAATCACAGATAGAAAAATGCTTTGTTCTGGTTTTCTGAATACCTGCAGGGACTGAAAAAGAGGACTGGCTTTGTGTGTAACATTGGAGTTAGCAGATTTGATTGAACATAGGTTGAAGTCCATTTTTATGAGTATATTGAAAGCTGATCATCATGATTGTATTTTCACAGAGTTGAGCAGCAAACCTCTTCAAAGCTAATGGTCATTTTTACTAGGTTCCCAAGAGTTAAGAGATACCAGTCCTCTGGAGAGCAGAAATACCATGTTTTCCCCAAAATAAGACCCAGTCTTATATTTTTGGGGCTCCAAAATAAACATTAGGGCTTATTTTCAGGGAAACGTGATATCAGGGTGATCAGCCTGACTGGTGCCCAACCCCCACTGCATGCACAAAAGGTGGTGAGCATGTAGGGGCCAAGGTTGTCTAGCAACATCTGCAGTTCATTGGCCCCATTGTTGGCACACTCTGGGGCTGTGCAGCCCACACAGCACAGGTGTATTGATGACAGAGGCAGGGGGAGGCACACAATTGGAATGCGCTGTATGGGCCACAGGCAAGTTTTCAGATGGTGGGATGGAGTGGTCGGCCGGCTAACTGCGGGAGGCTCATCTTTGCAGCAGGTCAGGATCACGTGCCTCTCCCTCCTTTGCCTGCTTCTTGGAGAGATAATCAACTCATCTGTACAGTACAAGCTGCAGCTGCTGCTGGACGCCATCGGCCCCTGAGACTTTGCCACTTCCAGTACTGGCCATGCCCTCCCCGGCTGATGATGACCTTAACTAGGGCTTATTTGGGGGTAGGGCTTATATTAGGAGCACACATAAAAATCAGGCTAGGACTTATTTTAGGGGTAGGTCTTATTTTCAGGGAAACATGGTACTAGCAACAACAACAAAAAGTCCTTGCCCGAATATTACAAAATGTCTAATTTGATGAGGAGGACAGGATCCTTGGATCAGATAGGACACTGCATAGGTGAATTTGAATATTACCTCTGGGCTTGCAAAGATAATCAGAGTTGAGTTGGCTATTATGGGGAAAAGGAGACCTTTTATTTTTATCTGAATTCTGTTCTGCCTAAATATGATAGTTCAGCCTCTTGAATATTTTGGATGAGTATTAAACATTCCCATTTTGGGGTAAGATACTTGAGGGTATACAAATATATGTAAGGTTCCCAGAGATAATTTGTGATCTGGGTTATTTTTTTAAGCTGCTTTTAAGTGGAAGTGACTATAATTACTTTACCAATTTAATTTTGCAATAATTTGGATGGGGAAAGTGTAACGCTGCTGGTTCTCTTAATACTTTCAGAACTTTCTATTTCTTTGATCTGAAAAAATAAAAGTGGACCTTGCATTTGTGGGAAAATAGTAGAAGAAAAAAATATATCCTTATTTCATATGTCCATGGTATCCTTCTTGCTTTGGGTACAATTCTATTATTTTGAAAGATCTAAGCAGCTTCAATACTTTATTATCTGAAGGCTGTCTTCTTCTAGGTGAATATTCCTGTTTTTTTAAATATAAAATTGTGCAACCCTCCTGCAGTTGCTGTTAAGTATTTTTTTCAAAATAGCTATTAACTTTCTTATGGTTGCGTTCTGGCTATGAAATTATTTTACTTTATTTATTGATTTTTTTACCTTCTTAATGGTTAGTGGCCTTGGTTACTGCTTCCAGGTTGCTACAAATAAACAAGATATTGCTTGTACATTTCATAACACATTATGAGTGACCTTTTCTCTGAAATGAAACAAGGTATAAATTGTGAAAAAATTTTTTTGTATCCATAACTAATAATCTCAACAGGACTACAACTAGGTACAATGGTCCATTAGAATAAGCTAGAATTCATGGGACTTCTACTTATTGGAGAACAAACAAAATGATAGCACAGTGATGGCTAACCTTTTTCTTTTTGTTTGCCAAAAATGGCAGCGCGCACGTGCATGCCAGCACACAAACCCCCCTCCACACTGCACTGTGCATGCGTGCCCCCACATGCACCCCTCATTGGGCTGTTTTTTGCCATCCAGAGGGTTCAGGAGGCTTCCCTGAAAACTCCTGAAGCCTCTGGAGGGTAAAAAACAGCTGAAAATCAAGGCAGAAAATCAGCTGGGAAAGGCGCGCAAGTGCGCTGTAGCTGACAGGGCAACGCCTTGCTTGCCCTCAGAAATGGCTCCACGTGCCAGCTTTGGCACGCATGCCATAGGTTCACCATCACTGTGCTAGCACATACTTCTCCAGCTGTTCCCAGGATCTTGGGAAGAGCAAACATTGCTAAAAAAATGTAAATAGATTCATCAATGGTTGAATCATTGGTTTGCCAAAATCTAAGATATAGATCTTTGTTATTCTTGGGAGCAAATCAGAGCGAAAAGCCACTCTTATGTTTCTCATTCTGGTTTTCTCCCCCAAGAGGAACAAGCTAGAGTAATTGATTTGGGCATCAGAGAAAATAAACTACAGACAGAATCATCCATGATTTTGTTTTTTTTAATTGAGCATTCTGGCAGGAAGAGCCACCAGGCGTGATTCTACACTGCCTGTTCCTGGAAATTCTGGCTTACTATAAAGTGTGAACACAGCCTTTGAGTAATCACACCCACACATATGGGATTAGAGGAAGAAGAGTTCTAGGCTGGAATGGTGTCATTGCAGGCCCAGCTGGAATCTGGGGAATGTGTCATTTCAAAATTTAAAACACTGATTAGAAACAGGTGAAATTTTAGAATATTCATTACTACCTGAAATAAAGCAATTAATTGGAAGTATAAAAGATGTGTTCACCCATTATAGTCTTAGCCTGCTATTAATAATTGAAATATCCTGACAAAAATAATGAGGCACGTGGATTTCTGTGGCAGTGGCCAAGAGCACAAGAATGTCCATTTTTTAATTATAGAAAATATTTTGTTTCTTATTTATAGGATCACCTAATTCAGACAATGTGACTCTGGGTGGGAAGCAACAGAAACAAAGCAATAACACAGAGAAATAACCATGTAGTGTTAACAAATCACAACCTAGCATATAAAACGCAATGTATAAATTGGTGAGTAGTTGGATAATTAGACAACCCAAAGGGACTCAGCTCAACTAGAATAAAATGTGTGGAGAAAACTAGATTTTAATGGTGTTTTTAAAGTTAGGCAGAGTTAGAGTCTATTGTATATCCAGTGTGAGTGTGAGGTGGTGACAACCAACTCATAAGTGTAAGGATTGACCATTATTACTTCAGCTTTTTCAAAAGAAATTCACCTCAGTGCATTTTGGTCAGGTGTGTCTCTAAAGGATTTCCCTTATTAAAAAGAAATGCCATCCAGTGATCTCATTGCTGTCTAGTAGAGCACATTGTCCGAATAAAGGGATTCCAGCAGAAACATTTAATTGAAATCCTCTTTGTCTTTTTAGGACTAGCTTATTGAGCAAGACTCTCTCTAGTGATAGATCATTTCAAACACTTGCTTGTGTACTGCCCTACAAATTCAGAAGATCTTCCATTATTGACCTGAATTTGTGCGTGGTTAGGAGCTGTAGTTTCATATTTGAGCAGATATCAAAAGAATAGAGTAGACATATCCCTTAACATTATGATTGGGATTAATCTGATATATAAAAATATTTCAGTTACATTTTATTCGTAAAGTTTTTATAGTTTTGCTTCATAATGTCGTTCAGTGATATGTGGCTAATTTAAGATTGTCAGTATTTTCATATATTATCTTTGAAATTCTTTCAGCTTCTCTGAGGTAAAACGTTTTTAAAAATCTAATTTATGTCATACTTTTCTTTATTCAATCTCAATTTACTTTAAAAGTGAGAAATGTAGAATGCGCAATTAACTGAATGAGAAGATATAAAGGGATTGTGCTATATTTATGAAATGTTATATTAATGTTTGCTAACTGAGAAAAAACTGAGAAAACTAAGAATAGAAGAAGTATATATATAAACCATCACTATTATACAATAAGGGAAGGAAAACGTAGTCTGGGCTTTATAATAGAACACATCTTTTTCATATGGGAAGATAAGAAAGACAAGAGAACAATAATTGTGAATGTCAGAAAATGACCATAGCCCAAGCAAATTAAATGAAGCATTACTTTGGCATATTCAATTTTGTTTAGAACTGCAATCAACTTCCTTTGATATTTGTGTCTTGCTGATCACATGACATTACAATGCTGGTATTTCCCCCCTGCTAGCTTAATACTGTTGTTGCCAACAAAAACAGAGGCATGCTGCCTACCTTGTGTAACATGTATAATTTGAAAGCAGGACCACGCTGTGTGTGCATGTGTAGGACCAACTATGCCAGAACTACATAAGATTTCTTTGGAAGAAGAATAGGGCTCTACTGCTAGCTCCATCTGGCTTGGATATATTAATAGCTTCTTAGGGTCAGTTTAAGAGAAAATTGTCCCAGAGGACAGTGCTCCTAGGCTGTGGAATCAGATGATTTGATTGGCCTTCAACTGAGTGTGGTCTTTGTGCTAGCTAGACCCTTGAATCAGGATGTTGAAATCTAACCTGAGATCTAGACTTGTAAATGGTATATCAGAAAGACCTGGAAACACAGGGTGAAGAAATGTTGCATAGGGAACCTTCAGATAAGAAAAGGCATAGCCCGCAGCTGCATAATGGGTGGAGAAAGAAACTCAGAAGGGACACTCCCTAGCTTCTTAAGCTGTAAAGGATATGTGGGAAGATTTGTACTTTCAGACTTGTAAGATTCTGTTAATGTAGCTTAACAGTAAAGTAGAATTAGCTCATCTGGTTGCGTTTCCTATTTAATGTACCTGGAAAGGCTAACAAGACCAAAAGATGCATCATATACCCACCTTTATTCCTACTCAGAAAATAGGAGAAAAAACAACATATGGTTTGAACTAAAGCTATGGGGGAGAAAGGCTACAGATGAAAAACACTGACTTGTGAAAGTCAATTTAGAGAAATTTAAAATAAAAATAAGATAATTAAATGATTCAAGACTGGTAGAAGCAAAATGGAGCATATGTAAATCTTCTTCTGCCTGGTACAAATCCCTCTGGATTGTGAGGAAGAGTGTGCAATTTTTATTTTAAATCTTAGGAATTGATTTCTTTATGTTAAAATACAAAAGGAGCAAAAGAAGTCCAAGGCTAGTGAGAAGCAAGACAATGGTAAAAATTGTATAATGGGGGTGGGGTCAAAAGGAGGCCAGTTACGTCACATATTTTAGGACATTCTTGTTTAAAAGATGAAAAAATGAAAAAATGAATATTTTCTGATCCGTATTTACATAATTTGTGCAAGCTTATCCTAATCCATATAATGTCACCATGGCTTCTCTTGGATAACGCTGATTAACATATGAGCAAACTGGTTTTTCTTCCCCATCTTATCTGTAGGCATGAGGGATGTGAAGCCAGCAACAAAATGTAAGGATTTTTTAGCAGCTACCTGAAACCCAAAGTGTTTCTTTCCCAAACATGTTCTCCATGAAGAAGATCTATGGAGATGAATGGGATGGAGCTACTAAAATTCCAGCAATTGAAACATTTTCAATTGAGAACCTGTATATTCCTGTGTACCTTAAGACCATTTGCCCTCCTAATAGCCTGCTTAAGGACTGGTGAGAAGGTGGGTCTTTTGGCTGATAAGAGCTAAGCTTTCAATTAATAGCTTATTTAATGGTCTCCTGAACCTTTATCAGCCTCAAATTAGATTCTTATATCATATAAGCATTTCAGTAGACACAGGAACCAGACATTTCTGGACCATTTGGAGCTGAATGCTGGTAAACAAAGAAATGTAAGGCAATGTTCAGTCCTGCTAATTTATGCCAGAATTATTTAATTTGAGTTTTTTAAACTGTAAGTTATTCAAGGAGTGTTATTAACTTTAAACCTAAACATCTTCTCAAAGTTTTATAACAAAAAGTATGGAAGAAGTGGATTCTGTGTGACATCATCAATAAAATTCAATTTCAATATCTATCAAAACAACAAAAAGTGCTAAATCTATAACAAATAGAACATTTCCCATTGTTGGGTAGCCCTGTGCATTAGCCAAGATGCCCTCTTCCTAAATTGAAATTATATAAGATTGGGGATGAAGGTTTTCACAAGACCTACTGGGCATGAAACGTTTGATCATGTGACAAAGATTTTTGCCAAACTCCTGAAACAGAGCTGCCGTCAGCATCAACTAAAACTTAATATTCCACTATCAAGGCGTTTCTTGTGTCTAGGAGGAAAGAAGAACGCAGATCTAAAAGACAGACATTTTAGAAGGATGGAAGATTGTCACGTAAAATTCAAGTAGTGGTTTCAGTAATTAGAAATATTCCATTTGTTGCAGCTTAATGTGTTGTAGCTGAATGGAATTTATTTCCTCTTCTTTTGTATTACATGCCTGTGCAATTGGCTAATGATTTACACATTACATCCCCACTGCTTTGGAGTATTCATTATGTGGTTCAACGTGACTGTTGAACAACAGTTTTCTCCATGTGGCTCAGCATGTGGTTTGGACAAAGTTTAGTGTAACATATCAAGTCTTTGTTTTATTGGCTGTGTGAGGTAATTTGAAATAGTCACCGCAGCAGCTGCAAAATGGAAATGAAAGAAAAGGCATTATGTGTTTGAAAAGGCATAACAGAAGATGTAATTTAATGTATGATTCAGGACCTAAGCTGAAGATCTCTCTCTCTGTTTAACTTCTAGAAAATAATACATCTAAATTAGTTTCTTGTATCTTTAATTTTTCCTTCCTAGAATTTACATCAATAGTTAAACTATTTAATGTACTTACTTCCTCTACCTCCATAACTGATCCAAGTCACCAAAGGGAAGTCCTAAAGATGAAGTGGCTGGGGTAAATTTGGAAAAAATATTTTGAATTGTATTACATGAAATTTCTCATCTGCTCAGGAGGAAGAAAGGATTAATTGTGAGAAATTCATGTATTTAAATGTGCTCTGTGAACTAATCCCCATAATAGCAAAGCTTGTATAAGAGTTGAGATTGGTCCTTTGGTCGGGCTGGAGCAAAACAAGTAGGAAGTTCTTGGATTATTTGTATGCCAAAGATTTCTTCCTCTGAGTACCTTCACTTGCATATTTCAGAAATTTGGCACGTATTGTACAATATTTGAAGGGTTTCTTTCTTTTTACACTGTTCACAGGATATATTTACCAGTAGCTGCCATTTACTATCTGTTTATTACACTGAATTCTATAATGTGGACATTTTCTTTTCATTATACAATCTTTTTAAAAAAAAAGAGTAATTGATTTCCTGTAAATGCCAGAAAAGAATTAGGTTTCAAAACTGGCATTAACAGCATACAAGAAGTTTCCTGAAGTTTCCTTTCATTTCTTTTACATAAAGCAAATCAGAATCATATACCCATCTAATTTGTAATGTTTTCATTCTTAAAAATATACCTTGAACAGTCTTTAAGAACTGTGAGCTCTTTGGCCTGCACATTCTTAATTGCAGCTAATTGGATTTTACAGTTGTAATCCCAGAGGTGTGATCTAAATATAAGGAACAGCAGGTTTCAATTACAAGGACAGAGATTTTGCTTTAACATTAGGAAAATATTCCTAGTGGGAAGAACTATTCAGCAATGCAGCAGAATTCCTTTGTAGGTAGTGAACTCTGGAGACATTTAAATCAACAGTAGGGGTGCTATAATAACTGATTCCTGCAGTAGAGAAGTAATTGAACTAGTAGATATCCAAGGCACTTTCCAATTATTTGATTCAGTGATCCTATGAAGGAAATCTATTGACCAAACGCCATTTGTTTCCAGCATTTCTGAGAGCTCAAGAGTTATGTGATTAGTACAATGTCAGTTTTCAACAATTTCTCTCTCTTTCTGTCTTTTGCACTGACAGTGCAGATGGTACCTCATCTACAGAGACAGAAATTAGTTGTCAAATGTCTGTCTGTTAGTTGGAGGACTAGACCAGATCATTTAGTCAAAGACAGTCTGTTCTGTTAGAATTATATTAGCCTGACAAGATATTAACACTGAAAGTGTGCTAGTTAGTTAACCTTTAAGGAATGTTTAGGAGTTTAAGGGAAATGGCAGCAGTTCCTACACTTTATATATTATCTGGTTTGAAAATATTCCATGAATTATATAGCTGTTGGTGACAATTGTATCTGTAGCTAAACTGAATGTCCAGGTTCAAAAACAATAGGAGCTGGACAAACTAGAGTAAAATCTAGTTGCTGGTATATTGTGTTCTCAAGCTTCATAGATACATCTTTCTAGTGAGTGAGACGGGCAGATCGATAACTTACAACCTTATTGACTCTCTGAAACCCATTAGATTAGAATTAGAATGAAAAAGAGAGGTACAGTGCAAATATTTTAAAATGAGAAATGCCAAACCATTCCCAAGTCAGGTTTTATTCTTCCATCCAAAGCAAAGGCTAGTCTTCTAATTTCTTTAGTAATTCCGATCTATCCTCCTCCTTATAACAAAAACAAATCTTTCCTCTCTCCAATAAATATTTCTCTACTAAAGGTCTCTGAAGAGTTGAGCCTGCCTTTGTTTGCACTTCAAGGCAGTTGCCGTCCCTGATCTTCTCTCCTGTTTACTTCCTCAGTGACTCAAATGCTGGATGCTTTTCCAGTTGTTGCAAAAAGCCAAATCAGATAATGACAACATCCTCCAATATAATCCCATTAAAAAGCAAACAAATCTGAGTATGGGAATTGCAATCAGAAGTAATAGGAAAGTCAGACGAAATACATTCAAATTCTTACCACTGGAATGAAAAATGTTTTAGCTGGCATCAGTATGCTACTTTCCGGCCAGATTTAGCTGCAGTTTGTACCCAAGTCAGAAACTTTTTATGCATTTCTGCCAGCTGCCCCTCAGATGGGAGAGAGATATAAAGTCTACTTAACTAAAGTAGATTTGTAGAATTCTGTCTCTAGGCAGGGCATGGAACTTTTAAACATAGCAATCAACATGTTGTGTTTTACCTGAAAAACAGACTAGCAACTTTTCACTTACAGTTTACTTGGCACTTGAAATGAAGTGATAAATTAATCAATATACTGTTTTGGGGATCCTAATCTATATTTATTTGCAAAGGACTTTACATCCTTAGTGGCAGTGGCTTAAATCTGGTTTACCAAAGAAGCACTGTGGATGATTTTCCATTGCTATGATCTGTCCTTAAGTTTCTGGCAAGGAAAGAAAAAGGGTGGATGAGGCACGTTTTCCTTCAACTAAATAAAAACAATTAGGAAAAGTGCGGCCTACGAAATGCAAAGTTTATTTGGGGGGGGATAATTGTTTATTACTAAGTACAGTATTATTTCTTATTGTTGTAACTGTTTACAAGTGTTCTCTGTAATTTGAACGACAAAATCAATCTATTTTCCAATTAAAAGGATTGTCACCTCTTTTCTATTGATGTGTTACAGCCATCCATTTTCTTTGGAAGAAAGCACCTTTTTGAAACGTGTCCAGAAAAATCAAATTATTTGATATATGTTAACCAATTATTTGAAATCCAAGAGAAATATCATGCCAGTTCATTTATTAATTGCTCAATTGCTTGGGTAGCTGACATAATATTTTGCTTGGCTTCCGTGTTCCAATTAGAGACAAATTTATTTCTTACTAAAAAGGGCAAGACTGGCGTTCGTATTTCATTGGTTTTATCAAGCTTGCATAACAAAGCTAAATTAAAAGAATGCACAGAATGATTACATTTATCTATTGAATTGAATTCTTTTGATTAAATAAACTTTTTTCTCTGGCCTAGAGCTTCTTTTTTTGGGGGGGGGAGTTTTTGCCCAGTATACCAGACAGAGAACAAAACCCTCTGTAAAATTTTAATCTAATAGGTTATTTCTCCAGCCTTCTGTTGTTAATATCAATAAGATTATAATTTCTGATGCTATTGGTAATGCATAAGATATTAATACTACACAGCTATGAGGGTTGAATGAAAGAACTGCATCCAGTGTTATATGTCACCAACATATATTAGAAGCTCTGACATGTTCTTTAACAACTGTTCTTCAACTTCACTTGGTGGAAAGTTGCTATGGGAAAAGGTTGCTAGTTTTCTGGAAATAGAAAACTGCAATTAATATTTAGCAGTCCACTGTAATGTGCAATGTGCCATAATTGAATTTTTCACTGCTAAAACAGTCCCCCCAATTAAAATTGAAATTCATTACTAAATGCAATTTGTTTATAGCAATGGCTGCGTTGCTGTGACTACTGTGTGTTGTTGGGCAAAACATTTAAAGATGGAGAAGCAAGAGGAGCTAATTTGTATGATCAACAACAAAGTGGATGACCCGTGACAGCAACCAGTGAGTTTCACATGAGAAAGGTTGATGAACTGATTAAGGACAATTGGCTGATCACTCACAGGAAAATTGCTGTCAAGGTTGGCATTTCGGAGGAATGTGTGGGTCACATAATTGATGTTCGTCAATATTAGAAGATTTGTGCAAGATGGATTCTTCACATGCTGACAGCAGAGGTGAAAGCTTCAAGAGCTGAAATTTGCCAGCAGCTGTTGTCAAAAGCTTTGAGAATGCAGGTGAGGAATTTCTTCACTGCATTGTGATAGTCAACTAAATATGGCTTTTTGCTGTAACTCAGAAATGAAGCTGCAGTCCATGGAATATCTTCTAAAACTTCATCTGCTAGCTAGCTAAACAAACAGACAAACAAATAACCCACCAACCAACCCACCAACTCACCAGCCAACCAGGATTTGGAAGGAAGATTCATTACAATTTATTTGGGGCATAGTTGATGTTATTTACATGGATTTCCTTGAACCTTTCATGACTATTAACATTGCAACATGCTACACATTCTGGGATCCTGCTGTTTTCTTTTTACATTGTGGTTGGTTATAGTTCTAGCTTTCTAGAAATGTAGAGTGACAGAGGTATTCTGCAGAAGCTTCTGTTCTGAATCAGTGTAATGATAAAATGATGAAATATACATTGCAGCATCACAAAACATGCCTCACCTTTCTGTATTGTCTTTGCAATGTCACATGCAGGTACATTAGGAGCACAGTTTCAGGAGGGCATTTTGGCACTTGTCCCCTCTATGTAGATTCTTCTAGTGTTGGGGACAAAGGATCATTAGTACAAACTTCTAAAAACAATGTTTTGCAACGAAATGCATTCCTTTCTAATTAATCATTGTTCACTAAACTAGGAATAATGTATGCCTACTCCTTTTCTACCTTGGTCTGTTCACTTCATATGATTGATATTCCTTTTGAAATCATTTTCCTGTAACATTCAAACTAGGAAACTAGCTTAAGGAGTTGGCAAAAGCCAAGAGAGCAGTGTGCATGTCACCAAGCTGCAATTTAACAAATCCAGTTGGGCAATTGAAAAGGAAAGCAAGAATGTCTATAAATACATTATTCAGTCCTGGAATTTAGTATCTAGATAGTAGCCCTGTTTGAAACAACTGCATGAAATATTCAGCATGCAAAGAAGGCACACACAAAAAGTATGTTTTTTTCTGTCTAAACCCTGTTTGACAAGGGTAGTCTGAAGAGCAACTGTGACTACATAATTCTGAATAGAGCCAGATTTCTGTACATAATCAAGAATGTAATCAAGTTGCTAAACTGATTCATCTAGCACTTAAACATTGTTAATTACACAACCTCCTGACCATCTAAATTCATCATGAAGTGTCATTTTCTCATTGTTTCTATTATTTCCCTTTTTATATTGTCCTATTGATTTCCAGGTTTACCTAGTTACAAAAAATGTGTAAAAAGCTATATTAAAATGCTGTAAGAGGAGGAAAGTGCTTGTACTAACCTTCTCCCAGTTTCAGAAGTATTGCTTTTTGCCCTGTCTACAAATTTTCTGAACACTATAGTTTGCCTATTAAGTAAATTTATGACTGTTATTAGTTGAGGTTTCCCTTAAATGCAAATACCTTTGCCTTACACATTTCCCTCCCCTGCTTTTCCACTATTTCCATTTTTCTTTGCATTTTATATTTTGATAAACTAATAACATTTGTAACTTCAAGAAAAAAAGTTAAAAAATTAATGCAAATAGTTTGGGGGGGTGTTTGGCATATTTTTGTTGGATCTTAAGTTGGAACATTCTTGCTACCACTCAGAGTTTTAAACTTTGTGTCACACATGGTATCTGTAATCTTATTGGACTAAATCCTTGTGTGCAATAGCGGTACCGTTTGGAATATTGATTTATACAATTGAAAATGTTACAGCTACCAGCGCACCAACTTTATTTCTAACAAGTCACAGAAGTCTTGTTAGAAGTTTTCAGAAGTCAGCTTCTGAAAAGCTATCACAATTAAATAAATTTCATCTTTAAATCTTCTGCTAAGTCTGTAGCCTTCCAGTGTTGACATAAGAAAAGAAGAATGCCGTTCTGTGCACAGTGCCAAGATATATTGCCAAGAAAAAGGAGGAAGAAGGATAGGAAAACATTGCTGAAAAGGGATGGAGGGTGAAGTGTAAATGATCTTTATGGGAAGGGGTCTCTCTGGAAGGGTAGGAGAGCTGACGTGGAATCCTGACCTCTTGCTCATTATTTCTGCTTGACTGTTTATTAGCCCTCCAAGATAGACCAGACTAGGAAAACAGAGTCATGAATGCTAATACAGTACAGGTAGTCCCTCTCCACTTACAACAGTTCATTTAGTGACCGTTTGAAGTTACACCGGCGTTAAAAATGTGACCATTTTTCACACTTACAACCTTTGCAGCATCCCCATCATCAAGTGATCAAAATTCAGATGCTTCGCAACTGGTTCATATTTATGACTGTTGCTGTGTCAT
>JANHFT010008036.1:268466-297280 GCA_032467955.1 Pseudoxenodon macrops | reverse complement strand
GGCTGTACACCGCCCTGAGTCTCTTGAGAGAAGGGCGGTATAAAAATTTAATAAATAAATAAATAAAATAAATAAATCCTATTTAAAACCTTCTCAGATCTGACAATATACAGTTGCAATTTCAATTAGCGACCACTTTGATTAATGACCAAGCTGACAGTACTAGTTGAAGTAGTTAAATAAGAACTAACTATACCGGCTATAAACCTGATTTATAGTTTGATCACCTCAGTGATGGAGTTACAGTTTGACCTTTGTATTTTGTTTGAAATAGAAACTCTTTAATTTGTTAATGTGCAGAATTCTGATCGGTGACCTTGATAAAAAAACAAACACAAAATACATCAATTCTATGAAATTATATATTTAAATTAAAAAAAAAACCAAGTACAAGTTAAGTCTTATCTGGTTTAATTATATTTGCTTCCAGACAATTATCTTAGGATTGCCAACATACCAATCATATCAAACCTCTGAGCTATAACAATGCAAAGACAATTTCAAAGATGAGCTGCTTCTTATTTTTTCCTTAGAGTAGGACAGGAATTCATTCTTAAGACTTACTCTTGAGTTTGAAAAGTTCTGCCAAGCAGTCAATATGTTATGGCTTCCGTTATATAGTAATAAACCTGCCCCAAGATAGGCCAATGTCAACAACTATTTGGATTGTTCAGAATTTGTAGGCAATCAGGCTAATAGGAACTGTAGAAATCATGTATAATAGTGTTTTCAAAAACAACATGGAGACTTTATGTAAAAGCAAACCTGAATCCCCACTGCTTGAAGATTAATGAAACCACAATTACCACTATGTTACTGTCAATGCTCACTTGTTACTATGGAAAATAATCACATGCCCACCAGATGTTTGAAACAAACAGCAGCCTCCTCAATTCTGGTCATTTTAGTGGGGCTGATGACACTTGTAAGCCAAAACACCTGGAGAGCACCTGATTTACTGTCTCCACTGGATCACAAATCAGTGATTTCCCTTTTCCAGACAGAAAAGTCCAAACAATAAGGGAAGCTCCTATTTATCATATTGCATAATCAGCAGGTTTCCCTTGATATTTCTTTGCTTTAGAGCTTTTTCTTGTTGACTTGTCAAAACCTTTACAGCTTTGCTCTGTATTTATCATACAAGCTGCAAGCATTGCTTTTTCCCACTTAACCTTTAGAGTAAGGCAAATAATTACGATGCTGTACAGAAACAACTAGAAAAGATTGCAGGCTGCAAGCAGCAGGTATGTGAAACTCAGCCATGTATGTATGTATGTATGTATGTATGTATGTATGTATGTGTTACTTTATGTATATTTCTTACAATGATCACTTAGAGAACCTTCTATCTTGCTGTGTAACTCTGGGGTTCTGAGACTGATTGGTAATATAAAGAACCTTAATTCTGTCTTTCACTTATGGTGAAGCTCATTCTATAAAGTTATTTTTTTCCTATACTGTAGCAAAAATAGTTTCTAAAAATAAAATTGGAACAATCCTCCCCCCAATTTAAAATATTTGTTCTAGTTTTCTAGCCAATTATTCAGCTTGGGATCTGAAAATTGTTATGTGCTTAAAACCAAGGTTTTACATGCCTTTTCTCTATAATCTCTTTTGCTTTTTTTGTTAAGCAAAGTATTTTCTCCAATGCAGATTCATTAAACAAAGTAGCTCTTTATATTCTGGTAGATGGTACTAAGACAAGGAACAGGAAGCACTGCTGCATACGGAGCACCAGAGACTGACGTCTGGTTAATAAAATAGCCAATGCAATTTTCGATGAGGAACAGAGACATTTACACTCAAAATAAGTTGTGTTTTTACAACTTCTGCTGCCATGGAAGCATCTTAAACCTTTCCTTTATTAGTAAGTACTGAAGCTTGTATATCTGCATTATATGGTATCTAAATATTGTTAAAACATGGGATTTTAATATTTTTGTATATTTGTGTGATGTTGGCATTTACTCAAAAAATCTACTCTTTAATTCTGAGATCATGCTGCTCTTAATGTTTAAAGCTGCAAAAACTCCACAGCGCTCTTGAGCATCAGTAAACCATGAGGTAAAAGTGGTACCATTCAGGGCTGGCTTCTCCCTTTATCACAGCTGATGAGGAGATGAAACTGGGTCTATCACATTGTGGCAGAAAATAAGAAACAAGGGATGTGAGAATTTAAAACAACAACAAAAAAATTCCCAACAACACTGTTATTTCAGTATAAGTCACTGACAATAAGTTAAGAAAGCCAGGATAAGATTAGGACATGGAAAGCAGTGAAAACTAATTAAATTGGTAAGTTCAATATGAAATAAATTAATCATAGAGGAATGGCAGATACACTATTAATATTAAGTACAAAAAATTCGTTCCCTTTCCATTGTCAGGAGTTCCAGTTTTTACTCTTCAAAATCCATATCTGAACTTAAATAAAATTGAAAATAAGACCTGTTAATATTTATTTAATGGGAAATATTTGAAAAACTTTAAGAAGCAAAGCTGTTTATAAGACTGCTTAATGAATCTGTTGCAGGCACACCCATTTTATATGTTGAAAATAAACATTAAGTGAAATATTGGTTTTAACATCAGGAAGGATTGCATTTGTTAGTTTCATTTTGGGAATACTATACATTGATATATGTGTGAAAGGTGGCAATATAAAATATGATACATATTTATCCATTTTTGTTCAATGCTCAATTGACTCCTTAAGAATTTAAGGAGATCACCATTCTTGCAGAAGTGCCCAACTTCCCAATCCAACTAAATCAAGAGCACATTTAAATCTCAAATATACAGTATAAATAGGAAGTTATATATATTTACCTAATTTATAGTGCTGTCCATCTCATGAGCAAATGACTATGGGTAGCAAACAACAAAACTAAATATCTAAAATAATTAACAAATATTAAAAATCACTATGGTTAGCTATTTTGATTAATATTGCCAACATTTCAATTCTATTTCGAATGGATTGTGTCTTAGGTTTTCAGGAACTATTTCGCTTGTCTTTAAGATAATTTTTTCTTTACCATAAATGTTTAATATGAAGCAAAAGTGAAGATGAATTCAGTTTAAAGTTTCAGGGGGGAAAAAACATTTTAAATCTTGAATGTGCTCAAAAACAGCTTGATCTTCTGAAAAGGAGCAATAGTAAAATAAAAATCTCTGTAAATGCCAGGAGTATTTACTAAACTAAAAGAATGGAAATAGGAAAAGACTATTTGAACTCCAGCCTGAATATTCCTTGGAAAAATTGAGAAACTATATCGATGTACATTTCAATTCAAATCCACAACCTAATACTGCTTATAGGGCTAGAATTACATTTTTTAAAAACTTCCTCATACTGTATTACAAAATGGATTGGAAGCTTCTAAGCTGGCCAACAAGGGCAGAAGTCTTTCCTTGATTTTTTTGGGCACAGGACATACCTCATTTTTACATCTTACCATTTCATTTGCAGTTTCTGCCACTGTGGCTGATTATCAGCACCTCCTTGTGCTCAGTTGCTCTCACGCACTACTCATTTATAATCACGCCTCTCCAAGTGCCCGGTGTACATCTGCTCAGTCCTTTTGTAGCCTTCTCATCTGCTGCAGGGTCACGTTTAGCAAGCCATTCAGTTAGCCGTTATTTCAAATGCAAGCACTCTTGTTTGCTCATTTCTCCTGCCTTTGCCCTTGCCACTCTCTCCCCTCCTCCTCCTATCACATACAGACAACTACAGCCTTGGCTGAGGAGCCATCAGACAGTAACACAGGTTTGCAGCAACAGAAAAGAAACAAGCAGACAAAAGGTGACGGCAAATCTCATCATGGCATCGTCCGCTCTTCAGTTTTTTGCTTTCGTCCTAGCCTTGTTTGGTGTTTTTGGCGCGATTGCAGCCACCCTGTTGCCCAACTGGAAGGTGAATGCAGACACGGGCTCAAACATAATCACGGCAATCACTCAGATGCAAGGGCTCTGGATGGACTGCACATGGTACAGCACCGGGATGTTCAGCTGCACGCTGAAATATTCAATCCTGTCTCTCCCTGTTTACATCCAGGCAGCAAGGACCACCATGATTCTGTCCTGCATCCTCTCCATTTTTGGGATCTGTATTGCCACAGTGGGAATGAAGTGCACCCTCCTGGGAGGGGACAGAGAGACCAAAAACCACACGTCAGTTGCCGGAGGAGTCTTCTTTATTTTGGCAGGAATATCTGGCTTGATACCAACAGCCTGGTACACGAAAGAGATTATTTCAAAATTTCTGGACCCAACTATTCCAGAAAGCAATAAGCATGAACCAGGAGGAGCAGTTTACGTTGGATTTATTTCGGCTGGACTTCTGCTTGCTGCAGGTGCCATCTTTGGCACTTCCTGTTTTAAGAAACAGCAGAGAGCAGGGATTTATCCTAACAAGCAGCAGAACCTGCATCCAGCTGCCCGGCAAGTGGACACAGGCTATAGCCTGAAGGACTATGTGTAAATATGGTGGTGGACCCATCTATCAAGGTTGTTTATGTAATCTTGATTTTATAACAACGCGGTTGATGCAAGCCTTATAATTGCATTGGGGGAGGTGTTTATTTATTAAAAAAGAAAAGAAAAATATGCTAAGAATTTAAAATAACTAACCAACCGTTTATTACTGATACTGATTTGCAACTGGATTATACTGAGAATGGGGGGTTGGGGTATAAATATAAATCAGTTACAATAGTTTGTATCTGTCACAAGCCACATTTAGTATCACCAAGTGTCTTATTTGAATAATGGCACCAGCTGAACTGATTCTGCCTTACTGAGGATTTGTGTGTTGTTTTTAAATGTTAGCTGCATTTCACAATGCCAGTTTTCAACAACTAGTATATCTCCAGATTTCTTTTAAAAAATAACAGTTATCCCAACATATATGAGGATTAGCTGTCATCAGACTCCATGCACCAGAAAAACCTGAACTCATTCTGCTTTCTTTGGAATAGTTAATATTTTGCCATTTAACAGATGGCAGGATACAAGACGTACCTATTTATATTTACAGGACTTTTTTTTTAAATCTCCCTTCCCCTACCCCCCAGCTTGATTTCTACCAGTCTTAAAAAACATACAACTAAACATAATTAAGTAAACTCTTTCAGTTGTCAGTAATTAGTAAATACGTCAGCAGTATTTAAAGCTGTATGTCATCTAGCTATTATCTATACTTTATACAAACTATTTACAAAGCAACCTTTAATCAGATTCCAAAGATTTTGGCTGTTTGCCACTCAGAAATTTAGCAGGCAATAGAAAATTGTTTTATAATTATTTTCCCAGCATCACTCTTGCTTCTTTGAATCTTTTTCTTGTGCCCATCTGCAAAAATAATGATTGGTCACAAAGTAACCACTCATTTCCATTCAAGAGGAGAGGTAAAATTTGAACATGTTGGCATATAGCATAATATAAAGAGCAAAGTTTGGAACAAAAGCTTGAAATACAATTTGAGCTACCTGTAGATTTCTATAATTCATATTTTCTAATGTCAGCAACATTAAGTTACTCCGTCAAAAGATTACTTTTTTGTTTTTTACATAAAAGAATGACAGCATGAATTTTTAGATAGAAAAATAAAAGGATGTGTAGAGGCTTCTAAAATTATACATAATATGACAAAAATGGAGATATAGTTTTTCCTCTATCAAAAACTAGAATCATGATTTATTTATTTTAATTAAGAAATTTTCCCATAGAAAAAAACACAAATCAAAAAGAAAAAAGTGCAAAAATAAAAAAGGAATTAAAGTGAATAAAATTGTAAGTGACTTTAGACCTTCTTTTCAATAGATAATTACAATCTTATTATCCCTCCTCCCTCAAGTCATGTCAGTCCCTCATTTAATCCACATCTTTAATAACTGTCAAATCTATAAGACATTATGGTCCTCTCCCCAGTCATAAGTTATATAGCAAAGCTGAAAAGGGGGGAGAGAGAAGGGGGCTGGGGGTAAAGATTTGGGATAGATAAAACATCTACAATTTTAAAATTTAAAGAAGTAATGGGTAAACTGTTTTTTTAAAAAGACTCATCAACTGTAGGGAAAGTAAGATTATTAGGTATTAGTATCCATGGGAGTTACCCATTATCTCCAGTAACAGAGGCAATAAACCTCTCCATGCTGCTAGGGAGCCACAGTGAGTTTTGCCACTACATTATCTGTGAAATCAGCACAAGGATTCTGATTACTTTGTAAAGTGTAAAACACAAACTCAAAATATATCACCTGTTTGGCTAGTGTTAGCACTTCAGTTTGCAAAGAGCATTTTTAAGGTAAGTATATAAATGTGGATTCATTTTTATCACAAACATCTGCTTATGCCAATTCTGAGACATATGCAGAAGTAACCTTAAGTACATTTAAAATAAAACAAAACCTCAACTTTGAAGAGAAGCTGCCCTAAACCAGGAAAAACTTTATAGCAGCAATATAACTACAGTTCAACAATAAATATCAAGATGTTATTATTTTCATGATATGAGATAAGACCCAAATAAGTTGGTAGAGGACATTCTGGAAGCTAAGTGATGAGCATCCTGAGAGCAACTTTTAACAGTATAATAGCTTGGAAATAAGTGGTTCACTATAGCAACTGCTTCAAAATAAGGCTCCATGATAGCCATTTTGTAAAAGTACCCATGAAAAACTATATATATTCTCAATGTCTGTGCATTCCCGCCACAGTACATGATAGCCAATGAATGTCACCATTTTCTTCTATACGGAAATCATTTTCTTATGAAAATGCATTGCAAACAGCTCAAAAATGAATATGCTGCATTTGGGAAACCAGGAATTCATAGCTAGCATCTTAACAGTTATAGATTAATAATCTAGTTATATTTTGTGTGGCAGCCATTTTATTTCTGGAAATACCATTAATCGTGTTTGAAAAAGACATATTAAGAACCCTGTTCAAATATTTTAACACATAATACCATGCAATCTAATTCTCTGTCAAAAAAAAGTTAAAGTATTCTGTCAAAGTCAGACAAATTCCAAGAAAAAAGACACCCGCAAAATCAAAACAAAATAAATACTGCTTGCATAGAAATAGAGAAGAGGAACAGTTCTTAAGAAAAGAGAGCACTCTCTCTGCAGACATACCAATTTAACATGAAAAGAACATTAAAAAACAGAACAGATAACAGTACTTATAGGGACTACAAGATCGTAAAAAGGGAGGTTTTATATCAGTAATCATAAGGTGAGTTTGGCACTAGCGCTGTAATCTCCCAAAGAAAAACAACTGGCAAAAACTGGTATTCATTGCCAACCCAAATGAAGAACATCAATCAATAAATCAGGACAATTAATTTCAGGTCTAGTCTATTCTATTTTCTCCTGTCTTACAGATGAAAGTTAACAATCAATCATTGGCTTGGAACACATGAAAGCAGAATGTTTCTTACAGGAGACATTCAAATATAGGATCAGGAATCTGTGGTCTCCCAGATATTATTAAAGTTCTCACCAGACTAGTCAACATTGCCAATGATGAAAGACACTGTCAAGACATCAGTAGGCCATCTCACCATTCAGCTCAATGCCATCTGCTATTCTAACCCTCTACTGAGCAACAAGATTGCAGTACCTAGCCAATCTCGATTTAAACACCACAGTAGGTCCAGACCTTGTTAATATTGGGAAAATTGGGAAACATTTGGGAAATTAGGATGAAGAAATACCCTGAAATAAGGCAATGACAGCCCATTTCCATATTGTTGCCAAGGAATTTGACAATTCTGATATCTGCCCAATTTATTCCATCCCTTCCCAAAAGTTTTAGGAGGCTAACAATTTCAACATATAATATTTCTTCAAGATTTCATAGACAGACAAGAGAAAGAATGACAAAGTAAAAAATTGAAATTAAGAGATATACAAGTTATATGCCTGCAAATCCCACCTCTAATCATAGCAAACTCTCCTCCCGTGAAAAGACGAAGAGGTAAGCCTTTAGACCTTGCCTAAAACCAAGAAGGAACAATGCTGGCCAAATTTCTGGATGGAGGGAGTTCCATAGAATAGGAGTAACTACCAAAAATACCCACTTTGGAGGCCGTGTGGGAGGGGCTGCCTTTGCAGCCTCCAAAAGCTCCCTTTTTGGGGCATTGGTCTGTGGCAATCCCTGCAGCCTGGAACAGGTATAAAATGCAGAGGCCAAAGGGTGGGCGGGGCTACATTCGGTGTATAAGAAGCATCCAAATTTTCACCCTCTTTTTTGGGGGGAAAAAGGTGCGTCTTATACTCTGAAAAATATGGTATTTCATTTTGACTTAATGTGAGATGAAATCTAGCTACTGTAGATTTACTCAATAAAACATGGCATAAACAAATTATGACTTATGCAAAAGAGGAACACAATTATCACTAGCAATTTCTAAATCACAATAAAGGCAGCAATAAAGAGGAGACATTTGTAACATTACAGACAAATAATCACTATCTCTATTTTGCATATTAGAAGGAATATAATAGGACTGGGTTTTGGAACTGGCTCAGGAAAACCTTAGAAAACGTTTCTTTTTGGAATAACATTTTACTTCAGTTGTTATTCTCAAAATCAGGACGCAGCCACCTCTAAGGAAATCTTGTCTCTACAAAGTGACACACTGAACCAAAATAGTGATTTCCCAGAGGTATGTCAACCTTTATTGTTGCCACGAATGTGTGATTTCCTACAGATCCTACAAATAATTTAAGTAAGAGTTTGATGCTCCTTTGGGGTAGTCCTACAGGGCTTTCCACTACTCAAGGCCTCTTAAGAATTTTGATACATCTTTGGGGTACTTGGAATTTATCTGAACATTTTCTCACCTGTTACTTTTTCTCTTTTATTGATTTGCCTTCCTTTTGAACACTGCCTTTAAATCCTTCTCTCTCATCTTCACTAACAATTTATCCCCCCCCCCATTATAAACGCCTTTTTAATTACTAAATTTACTTTTTAGTATTTTTGGAGCTAATTATGAATATTTGGTGAAACTAGAATATCCCTAAGTCTTCATGCTAATAGCTTTGCAAATAGCTGAATGAAGCTTCAAACGCTTATTTTAATGGAAAAAGAATGAACAGACTGACCTCTGGCTTTGGAACAAAAGCTTGACCTGGAATTGTGAAACCTTTGTTAACAGTGCACAGGTGCTGAGCCATTATAGAAAGCCTGCTTCGCTGTCTGGCTGTTGTACTAGCTGTGAGTCTCTGTGGAAGAAAAACATTTTTTGTAAATGAGTATAAGCATTAATGTAAGACAACCAAATAAAAGTGCTCTTTAGAGCAGCCTGTTAACTAAAATACCAAATAGTTTACAAATCTTTTCATGGTTATCAGTAATAGAATCATACTTATTACTATAACAATTAATGAAAGGTCTAACATTTCTTATATAAGTAAAACAAGCTTGACATAAAAGAAAGCAAATACAATTTTATTGTCATTGTATTTCTATACTTTTTGGATTCAGAAAAATCATAGTAACCTAAACATAGTATTGTAATAAATTCCTCAAATAGATTTGTTTGTATATTCCTGGAGCATTTGGAAATATATTTAAGAGGACCTATCTCAGAGTGTATTTTAAAAAAATAAAAAAATGTAAAAAGTGAAGAAAACATTTTAATCCAGTCTATAAGCCAATATGAATGTTCTATTTTTCTTTACTTACAAAATGCTCATAGTAAAGGAAAGGGAATTCTAAGTCCAGGAAGGATTATATTATAGCCTACATTGTGTTTTTGAATAGACACATCATTGTTGTCTCTATACAACATGCAGAAGTAGCTTCATTAATGCTATAATTCAATGGTGTATAAAGTATGTGTATTAGAATATCCATATATGGATATGTCAATACATGAACAATTTTATTTTTATTACTTTCTGCCATAACTTTACAAGTCAGTCTATCAGCTGCTAAGTTCCAAACAAAATGCAAACATATATTACAATTATTATTATAAGCAAGACTAATAGCAAAATAAATTGCTATTGAAAATGCTACATGACCTATCTTTGAAAAACTTCTAGAAATTTAAACTGCTGCTAAATTAGCCGTAACAACTAGCTGGATGTTCTGAGCAGATTAATCCTAGGGGTTAATTGTGTTTCTGGAGTCAGTTCAAAATGCTGGTTCTGCCTAAATCACAAGCTTGGTTCAAAACTTTTAGCAATCATTGTTGCTGCTTAAAGTATCTTGGCTGTCTAGCAAAAGTAAAGTCTTCCCAGTGTAACACAGGGATTATGGAATGATTTTCATGGAAAAATATGAAGTCTCAGAAAAAAAAAATCTTATTGAAAGCTTACTTGGGTGGCCATGTTTGTCCATAAATATTATTTTCTCTTTCTTGAGCTAATGATTGAATTATTACCACTGTTTATTACCACTGTTTCACTTTTTCTGAGGCTATGTTGATTTGTTTTATCATAGATGGTGCTTGCGCTAAACATCTTTAGTTTAAAATGGGAAGCCACTTTAAATTTTGCAAAGATACATATGATAAATTGTTTTGAATTCTTAAAGGTGAGGCTCAATCAATATAGGATAAATTGGAACTATTACTGATTATGATTTAGAAACAGTGCTTTCATTGAGGCTTCCAAAATTTAAACTTTTCACCATTTTATTCACCATTATCATAATGGTGATAATTCAGTGATCAATGACTATTCTAAAACTGTCAGGTATTTCCAGAGTTACTGTCCTATGGTAATTTTTCAAATGCATTACTAAACTCAACCTGCATAGGATTTTTACGCCTACCAAGGAAATGGTTACTTATTACTATTATTAAAATCACATGGTCAGCCAGATGTTCAGACTGGATTTGGCATTTTTGTCAAATATCAAGTCCCTAACAAGGACCTGGGATAGGCAGAAGTGGATATGTGAAATTGTTACTTGGAACACCTTCCATCCTGCAATGATATCGGTAGTGTTACAGATATTGTCACAGGATGGAAGCTGTTCCAAGTAAAGCTGCCTTCTGCAATTGACTGATGGTGAATTTGTCAATGCCAATGGTATTCAAATGGTGCTCCAATTGTTTTGGGAATGCATCCAAGGTATCTATTACTATTGTTACTACTTTTGATTGCCTTTGCCACAGTCGTTCTATTTCAATTTGTAGGTCTTTGCATTTTGTGATCTTCTCCAGTTCTTTCTCTTCTCTTTGCTGTCTCTAGGCACTCCCACATCCACTATCCAAACTTTTTTGTCTTTCTTATTGACAATTGTTAAGTCTGGGGTGTTATATGGCAGGTGCCTATCTTTTGAATTCTAAGTCCCAGAGCAATTTAACTTCTTCATTTTCTATTACTTTGTCTATTTTATGGTCCCACCAGTTCTTGCTTGCAGGCAAATGATATTTCTTGGTGATCTTCCAATAGACCCTTGTTGCTACTTTGTCATGTCACTGCTTGTAGTCAGTCTGTGTGATCGTCTTGCAGCAGCTTACCAGGTGGTCCGCTGTTTCTTCATCTTCTTTGCACAGGTGGCACTTATTGTCTGTTGCTGTCTTCTCAATTCTGGCTTTGTATGCATTTGTTTTTAAGTCTTGGTCTTGTGTAGCCAGAATTAGTCCCTTGGTCTCTTTCTTTAACTTTCCTGCTCTTAGCCATTGTCAGATCTTGTTATTACCTGCTTTAGATATACACTGAGGCCACACTGAGAACTAAAAGCAATGGATAGGAAGACCAGAAAAATAATGACAATGAATCATACCCTTCATCCTCGCAGCAACGTTGACAGACTCTACCTACCTAGGCAAATAGGTGAACATGAAAGTACACCAGATGATTGAAGAAGAAAAAAGGCTTTGAAAGTATATCTGAAGGATAATGAAGAAGATGCACTAAAGTTAGTATGCCAGGAAGGCTTATTGACTACTGGAGAAACCAAACTGGCCTACAAGAAAGACCAAGTGAAGAACAGAATGAAGGCATAAAAAGATAAAGCACTACATGGCCAGTACATGATGATGATGATGAAAAATTAGATAAAGTTAATCTGGCAAGATTTATTCTTCAGAAATCCATATTAATGTCTGGTAATTATCATACTGTTTTAAAGATGTTTACATGCTGACTTTTTTTAATAATTTGCTTTAAACAACTTTCTACAAATTGACTGGTCAAATTGGCCTACATTTTCCCAAATTCTCTTTTTCAGCTTTTTGAAGAGATGCATATTGTCTCTCCTTTAGTTATCAGGCATATTAGGCATTCTACAGAATTATTCAAACATAGATGTTCAAACACACATCAGCAAATTGTTTTAATTTCCTATTGAATATAATTCATGCTATTCTAGCAATCTGAACTTGTTCAAATGCAAAAATAAAGTCAGGTAATAGAAAGCTCAAACTTCAATCCTGCTCTTCATGGGGGCCAAGTGAAACATATTTCTTGTTGTAGAAGATGAAACAATTAAAGAATTGAGTAGTTTTCCCTTTTCTCTGTTAATTTTACCATCTTTATTAACCATCTGGGATATTGGTATTTTTAAATTCCTGTTAGACTGAACATATTTGTTGTTCTTTGGCAGTAAACCTCGGTTCACTGTGGCCTTTCGCTTTCCTGACACTATGTCTAAATTCTCAGTTACTGTTAGTCCTATAAAGTAGACCAGACTAAGAAACCAATGCCATATATGTCTAAAGCTAGTTTTATGGAACATCTATAATAACAGAATCTTGCAAATCCTGCTTTCCCCTCCCTCACTTTATCTCCATGTGAACTAGGGAGGGGCTTTTCTCCAATTAGTTTCTTGGGGTGGACTTGAGCCACAATTGTCTGAATGTTGCTTTTCTTCCTGTTCTTCAAGGCTATTTCCTATGACTTCTACAACTACCAGTAGTAATTGCTTAATGACAACTCTATTGCTAGGTGATGTGGTTGTTAAGCAAGGAATGATATGATCATGACTTGCAATGCTATTGCAGCTTCTCTGTTGACTGTTAGAAACCAGCTGTGAAGCATGCAAATGGACATCACATGACTGTGAGTCACTGATGGTCTTAAGCACCTACCAGTAGTGAAGGCCTGAATCTTGATCACATGCTACAATGGGCATAAGCGTAAGGACCAGTCATGAATTTACTTTCTTCACCACTATTGTAACTTTGAATGGCCGCTAAACAGGGCAGTCTTTAAGCACAAACTACATGTAGTTCATGGAATGTGATAACGAAAAATAACAATAACACCAACAAGTCCAAAATTAAAAAAATTAAAACAGGAACAATAATTATTGATCTATGTCAGTGATGGCGAACCTTTTTCTTCTTGCGTGCCAAAAATGGCAGTACGTGCACACTAAAGCACGTGTCTGCTGGCACACAACACCCCCACGCACACTGCACTGCGCACATCCCCCCATGCATGTGCCCCACCATTGGGCCATTTTTCACTCTCTGGAGGTTTCAGGAGGCTTCCCTGAAGCCTCCAGAAGGTGAAAAACGGCCCATCAGGACTTTTGGTTTGCCCGTTGGGCTGTTTTTCACCCTCTGGGGGCTTTAGGGAAGCCTCCTGAAGCCTCTGGAGGGCGAAAAACAGCCTTATGGGCAAACCGGAAGTCTGTTCTCGAACTTCCGGTTTGCTGTTGGGCCGTTTCAAGGCCATTGAAAATCAAGGGCGAAAATCAGCTGGCCATCGTGCATGCACGCTGGAGCTGACAGGGCAATGCCTCACATGCCCTCAGAAATGGCTCCGCGTGTCACCAGTAGCACGCGTGCCATAGGTTCACCATCACTAGCCTAGACTAAATAAGAAGCTTGGATTATGTATTGTCCTTCACATACATTATTTGGAAACATTGAAAGCTGCTTATATTAACCCTAGCTGGTATGTGAAGTTCATAATTGTCTATATTGTCCAACAGCAGGGCTGCAGTTTTTATGACAGAAGCTTTTAGCCAACCCTACAGATGCCAAACATGAAATCTGTGGTATTTGGCATATTAAAATGACCTCTTTGGTAGTGAACATTAACTGGATGTTTTTATAAGAAGCTTGGAAACAGAACTAATGGATTGAATGTCTAATAGTGGTCAAATTTATAAATTCAGTACAAATTAATGTATCACAATTGGATCATGCATAATTACAAATGGGAAGATGTTCAGAGATGTTTTTTCCTGTAAGATTAATGAGGTAAAACCATTTTCCAGTTTAAAAAATCATAATAGGCTTCTGTTTGAAACCACTATGACACATTTTAGAGCTGAGCTAGTGGCAAATAACACACTTAATAAATGTATTTGGCAAGTAGGTTATTAGACAGATGGCTCTTGGTTTATAAGGTTGAGGGTGAACATTCTCCAAAGTTGTTGCAAGGAGACTTGGCTATATCCACTGTTACTAATTATAATGGTCCTTGTAATTAGCAGCCAGAGACTTATAGATGGATCGTTACTGAGTTGGTGTTAACACTTCTGAGTTCTTCGACACAAGAGAGAAACAGACTGTTTGGGTTGGAGTTTGAGGATCATAGGTGTCAAGCAGCTGTTTAGTGCTTTAGGTTGTAGGATCTGTAAAATTGCTCGCTTAACAGCTTGTTTTGGATATATGGAGGAAGAAAAGACGCTCCTTTTATTTGACATGACAAAGTATTTTTTAAGGACGACACTTAATTTTAACATGACTGTATTATAATAATAATAATAAATGCCAGCCTAATAGCTATTGCAGTGTAGAGTTGCTCCAGAATTCTGTAATGCCAAAAAAGACAGCTTTGTTTGATGTTTCAGAAACTAATTTAGACCTTTTCTAAGCAAATATTTTATTGTGTAACAAAGCTGTAGTTGTTGTTTCTGGTGGAATTCTTCGAGGCGTCAGCCTAAAATATGTAATTCCTGCAAAACTCAACCTTTTCCTTACCTGGGTTTTCACTAGTTTGGAATTCTGTTTGGAAAGTACAGTATGGATTACATGGACACTTATTGGTTAGTGCCAGTAGTCACTGCTGATGAGTATCAGTATTTGAGTCTTATGTCAATTGGACTGTCTAATCACTACGCAGACATGGCAGGATATAGATTGTAAAATCCTTAACATTTTCATGTATAATGGTCTTCCATTAATGAGATTGGAGATTTACTTGAAGACTGACTCAAAAATAAATATAGGCCTCACAGTAATGCATTAGGCTCTTATGGGAGTTTTTTTACACAATTTTTCTATTTCTATGGTAATAGGACAGCACCCAAAACAAGATATTATAATTTCACTTTCTTTTATTTGTTTATCACATTAGTAAAGACATAACCCTGATCAATTGGGGTGTCAAACAAGGCTGAAGAGTTCAATTAGCTATTTTATTGCTCATGCCTATTGTGCAGGAATCTTCTCAAACTGGTAGTTTTCACCATGAAGCTAAAATGCGATACTTCTAAGAGATATGTGTCGGAAAAGGCCACAACTGACATTTTTAGTGTGGGTATGGTGAGAAAGAAATGGAGGAGAAGGGAGAGAGTTAAATTCAATATATCCTGTTTTAGCAGTTCCCGCATATTATTCATTGTACATTTGAGGATTAATATTTTTGTCACTCCTGAGATCAGTTAATAGGGTTAGGGATAAGCTGTGGCAAGTTGCTTTATATGTGAAATCAGAAAGTGTAAAACTGTTACATTAAGCAAATATACGTTGAATACAGCATGCAATGCAGGATCATTTGACTTTCCCAGTAATCACTAACAGTGTTGGCACAGAGTAGTCAAAGTCCTTGTGCTTTCCCAGCTGACCAGAAAACATTACCAATTCAAATACAAAGTAACACAGAAAGGCAAACAAAGCCTTTCCCAGCATCCATATTACTCTCTGTGAGGGGCCCCACATACAGCGCTTGAGAGAAATAACCATTTGACGAAGGAAGATTTAAGTGCCAAGACAGTGCACAAGAGAAATCAGATTTTTTAAAAAGTTGCTTGGTATTGCAGTTCTCCCTTCCCATTCTGTAGAAGAGTAGCTAACCATGCAGTTGTTAGGATATCCAAGAAGATGAAAGGTGATTGGATGTCAGCCTGAGGACTAGCTTTCTAGGCTGCAGTGAAGTTCACTTTATATAGCTCTGATATTGAAGGGAACATTTTACTTTCAGTGAGCAAGGAGTGTCATAGTTTAAAGGCCATCAACTTGTACTTTTTACTAAGAATTCTTAGTATCTTTTAATGCACAGAGTCAGAAATAAACAGAATCCTTGTATGGATTTGTTTGTTTGTGTGCACCTTTGAGTCAGTGTTGTTTCCTGGCAGTTTCCTTGGAATTTTTTTTTTGGGGGTGGGGGGTAGTGAAATTGTTTTCCATTATTTTCCTTCTAGGGCAAGATTGAGAAGGACTGGTCCAAAGTCAGCCAGCTGGCTTTGTGCTTAAGGCAGAACAGAACTCACTATCTGGCTTCTAGGCTGATACCATAACGCTACACCAAACTGGTTCTGTATGGATTTCAAATTATTCAAAAATATATACAATTGGGAGGAAAAATGGAAATTGTTCATCATGCAAAAAACTGGTGCCTCTGTTATTATATCATCATCACTACTGTCATCCACATCACAATTTGAATTTCTATAGAGATGGATTGATACTGACCAGAATAATGTAATCTAGTGCTATATAAGATACTCAACTTGTTTTTTTTCTGTCATCTAACCATCAGGGTTAAATTGCAAAAAAATAGATTTTTTTCGGTTTGATGGAGATAAGACTGCTCATTTTGATGCTTTTCTAAAAAGAAACATAATTACACTAGTTTTTGACCTTACTATAAAAATCAATTTTACAGATTCTTTGCGCTCCCCATTTTTTGAACCCATGTGTGAAATATTAAAGGAGTCTCTGTTTGTGTTTTTAAAGTATTTTATCGTTTCTGAGTCTGCCAACTTTATATCCAGTTGTAATTGATAATTGTTGACAGTTTTAGAAAGTAATTTCATATCAGTTCAATATGATGTCAGATGGGTGGTCAGAAAAAAAGGTTATGGGTAATTCATAGATTTAAATATTAAATCCTCAACTTCATTTTTCATTCCTTTTGATAGCTGCTAAAATGGAGAGTTTTGTAGCACCTTTAATATTAATAAATCTATTAAGGTATAATATGATACAGCTGATAGCATACTTCAGTTGCAACGTTGATGATTTATAATAGATTGACTAGTTTCTAAGGTCCTACAAACTGTCAGGCTCATACAGCAATAAAGAAATCTGAAGATTGGTAGGCCTGGGAATCACTGCTATTGCTATGAGAGGCTAACAAAGCTATTTCACCGGATCAAGTAACTAGTCCCTTGAGAGCTTCTCAGAGCTATTCACAATTCTGCAATATTCTTCATGAAGTTATTGTCCTTGATTATTGCTGTCTCATATGATAAGGGAACGTATCTCTGTAAACTATAAGCAGGCTTTGTTGCATTCTTCCAAAGTCCAGAATTTCCAATAAAACCTGTGCCTGGCATAACAATGATGTGTGAACGCTTACAACAGCCAAATTGAGCTGCAAACACAAAAATGTACTGTACGTTATACAGGCAGTCCTCCACTTATGACCACAATTGAGACCAAAATTTCTGTTGCTGAGTGAAATAGTTCTTAAGTAAGGCTTGCCCCATTTTACAACCTTTATTGCCACGATTTTTAAGCGAACGACTGCAGTTGCTAAGTTAGTAACACGATAGTTAAATGAACCTGGCTTCTCCATTGTCTTTGCTCATCAGAAGGTTGCCAAAGGTGATCATATAACCCGGGGACACTGCAACCATCATAAATATGAGTCAATTGCCAAGCATCTGAATTTTGATTTTATGACCATGGGGATACTGCAATGCTCATAAGTGTGAAAAACAGTCTTTTTTTCCCAGTGCCGTTGTAACTAAATAAACTGTTGTAAGTTGAGGACTACCTGTAATGTACATGTACATTGCAAAATTAGTACCAAATTAACCCCTCAAAGTTTTGTTGGAAGAAGATGGTCCAGTAGCAGTGGAAACAAAGTTGGTAGAAAATTATCATTGCTAAAAAGAGTATCTTTCAGATGGCTTCATTGAATCTTTTCTGGGCTTCAAAGTATAATTTGTTGCTAGGACCAATTGAAGCTTGAGGGCTAATAAGGCTACTAAGTAGGAGGGTAGGCTATGATTTCAGTGAAGCTTTCAAGAATTACTCCAATTATAGCCTGTTGGTGAACATCATGGTAAATTGGATAGAAAGTACTTTATTAACTTTGGTGGTATTAAGACTTAGCAGATAAGAAAACAATTCTATTTCTATAAATCACCACTGGAAGAATAAAAATGTAAGATCTAATAAACAACTTGAGGTCCCAGTAAGAGGTATCCATAGGTTAGTAATGGTATTAAAAAAAAAAAGGCAAGATGGCAGTTGCAGCTTCATTGAAGCTCCATCCTTTTGTGTGCATACAAAAGCAGTTGGGATTTGATCCGACCATTGTAGCTGCCATGTTGATTTTGCATGCTTCCTCAAACCTTGAATGTAGTCTCTATAGCCCCTCCAAAACATGTCACTGAGTTGGGAATTTTGATATGATAGAAATTATTAAATACACGAGGTGTTTCAAGTTCACTGTTTTAGATGAAGTTTTGTCCTCATTTTTTGGAGGGTGGCCACCTACCCTCAAATATATACAAGGTTTTTGTTTAGATGTATTGGAATTCCCACCAGTGTGTTGCGTTTTTGAGATATGACTGACGTATCACAGTTGGCCTGAGTGAAGAAAGAGGAGAAAAGAAGGCAAACCACATTACAGACTGCCAACATTTGGCCATTGCCAAAAGCAAGAAAAGAATCAATATATCAATATAGGAAGCAAAGAAATCTGTGTCAGTTTGGGTGAAATCCAATCAAATGAAAGGACAACACTGCATCTCATCCTTACTATTATGTTTAAAGGAATTGAGCCAACTTTGCAGAATGATTGTCATAAGATGTGAATAATGCATAGAAGGAGGGGGCATGAGAAATGCCTTTCTGGGCCTGGAGAAAATATAAACAATTGTGTTACTTTACTGTGTTTGGGGTACCCAGTTACACAATACTCCCTGGGAAGAGAAAATATATTAAAGCTAGGAAAATCCCCCATGACTTATTTCTGTCTACATTGTGATTGATTTAGAAACTGGAAGATGACATATCTTCTGTTTTCCACCAGTCACACTCTGTCTGTCTGTCCTTCTGTCTTTTGTTTGTTTACTTTCTCTCCCTTTTGATGCTGGTTTCCTTTTTTTCTTCGTTCTCCTAGGCAGGAAGCCAAACTGAGGTAGAGGGAATGAGACTTCCACGAATGACCCGAAATTTTAAAGAACAAAACAAGTGACAAGCTTTGCAGATTCTTTTATGTGAAAGACACTAAAGGCTGTCTTTTCCAGTCTACTCCTTTCTTGATATTTGAGGTGTCCTTAGCACTCATGAAAGAAGAGCATTAGCTGCTTGGCTGTGGTTCAAAAGGAGGCTGTAAAATGGATTATTATCTTCATTTCATCCGTGCAAATTGGGAATTCTTCCAGTGATTTTGGTGGAATAATTCCAGGCTTAGATTGCAGAGAAGATCGATATAAACAATTCCTGAATTGCAACTCTGTCTTTGCATTGTTTTTTGATCATCCCTTTGACTGGGAAATGTTGATTGTGCCAACATTTGTAGGAGGCCTGAGAAGTGACTTCAGTTTTCAGCAAAGATTGAATGTGAGGACACATTGGTGTGCGCTTGGGAAAGTTACCCAGTCTTTTCTCTCTTTACTTCCACCATTCACCTTGAATGGATCCTGCAAGGGCTAATGCAAGGTAGATTTCTCTGGGGGAGAGGAGATAATGAACTTTTGATTTCCTTTAAAATGCTGGTCTTTAACATCAAAGCAAATAGACGAGTTAAAAATGAAGCAGAGCTGAGATTTTCTCAGTGTTACGCTGTTTTAGTGAATAGAAAAACATGAGGCTCATTTGAGCATGCAGATGTTTTTAGAAAACACTAATTGTTGTTGATATAAATTATTAGTTAAATACCCTGTATTTAGTACACCCTGATACTTTACAATTGCCCTGCAAGCATTCAAAGCACTATATGCACGTGCTCCAGGCAATCTTTTCCAATGAATTTATACCCCAAATGAGCCTGGATTGAAGGACTCCTCATACACCATATGCATTTCGTCACTAAATTTAAACTGTCCTCATCGTAAGGAGGACAATTTCATTTATATGTAGTCTCCATCTTTTCTCTCTTCCAAAAAAAGTCAACAGGAGCTTGTGGTATTCTTCAGTAATGCTTCCGCTGAAGAGCAGAGAGTCTTGGCTGGATCCACACCTTGGTGTTCACTTAAGCAAGGAAACAAAGGATGACCTTTTAATGGATTGAGGGACTCAGTTGCTTAGTTCATTAATTGCTTCAACAACAAAAAGAATAAAACAAACATTGTAGTTAAGTGTAGTCCATGCTGGTTGTTGAACCCTGGTTTCATTGTTATGCTCAGCAGAAGAGACAAAGGCTAAGATAATGTGAATTGACCTCTTCATGCAACATAAAATCTAAATTGAGGCTTCCTTGGGGACCTCTGAACTTGGTTGTTTTGTTGCAGACGCTTCATTACCCAAACTAGGCAACATCATCAGTGCAGCACTGATTATATTACCTAGTTTGGGTAATGAAGTCTGCAAGAAAACCACCAAGCTCAGAGAACATCAAGGAGCCTCATGTCAACCCTGAGCTACAATCTAAATTAGCATTGAGTTAGGGTAGGCAGCATTCTTGCTGAGTTTGGAAGAGAGCCGTTTGCTTCCTTGGTATTGTTGTACATATAGTCTCTGTTTAGTGACTGCTTCAGTTAGCAACCATTTGCGATTATGACAGTGATGAAAAAGTATCTTTATGACCAATTCTTGCATTTAGGACCGTCATAGGTCCTAAATGCTTGAATCTAAGGTTGTAAGCACTGTTGTAGTTTCACAGTGACCATTTTCCTTAATGACCAAGTTGCCACTCCCAATTGTGGTCACTAAATGAGGACTGCCTATTTGAAGAAAAATAGAACATACGGAATATGGACATTCATTGGCACTCATTGATATTAGAAAATAGAAATAGTTATGAGGTCCACAATTTAAAAAAAACGATTTCACTAAAAAGAACCTCTGAAGTGTGCATGCCTATAAATATTTTCAGTACATAATGTGGGGAGTTCAAACTTAATGTAATTTTGGTCTTTAGCATAGGATATTTATGCACCGTCTCTTGAGAACATTTTTGTCTAGGAGTGACCTTATTGGAAAGCAACAAGCAGGTCTGCAGTTAATTAGAGATAATGCTGAACTCATTTTCAGAGCCCTACAAAAAGTGTTCTCTTTTTTATTTCCCCCCCCCTTACTAGTATTTTTATTTAACAATTGAAATTAACAGGAAGAAGCAGATGGTAGACCTGGTTGCTGTCCTTTGTGAATAACCACAAAACCACATATATTAATTCTGAGGGCCAGGTCAGGATTAATAGCTTAAGAACAGACAGTCTGGGATGTGCAATTAACAGTTGAAAGAAAAATTAAACTAGTTCAGCTGGGTCAGTGATGGACACACACACTCTGTCTCTCTCTCTCTCTCACACACACACAAGCACACACACGCACACACTTTCACTTTGGTCCCTTCAAGCCAGACTTAATTCCTGGTGACTTCATGGACCATGTCCTGTAGTTTTCCGTGGAGCAATACAGAACAGGTTTGCTCTTGTCGTCTCTCCTTGTGTGTGTATGCATGTTTTACTTTATACGCAGTCTATAAATCTGGAGTTTCCTTATGGCATCCCATCCAAATCCTAACAAATTTGAGTGCTGCTAAGTTTTAAAGATCAGCCAGAGTCAAGTAGGTTCTTCCACTTAGAATAGAATAGAATAGAATTCTTTATTGGCCAAGTGTGATTGAACACACAAGGAATTTGTCTTTGGTGCATGTGCTCCCAGTGTACATAAAAATACAAGATAAAGTTGTCAAGACACTTAGATACTACATCCATAATACGAGGTAGATAGCCATTAGGAGTCAAAAAAGAGGTTTGGTTTAGGAAAACGTCTCATTTTGTGTTCTCATGATCTTTGTCTCTGATACACATTGTTAGGACAGAGGCATTTATGAATGTATCTTCAGACCTGATTTCCTGGATCCCTTACCTGTGTATGTGATTACATCTGACCCTTTGAAGTAGCCCCCCCATCCTTTTCTCCCCCCCCATCACACCTTCACTGCCACAGATGTGTCTAAAAGTGGGGGAGGTGAGGTTGAGAAGAGTGCCCTTTTATTAAAAGATTGTGGGAGTTATATGTGGTGATTTAAAAATTATCTCTGATCTTCCAGCTTCCAATCCAGCAAGCCAGTATCTCTTCGAAGGAAAGAGTTTCTAATTCACTAAGTATTGTAATGAGAAATCTACTCCCTCCCACCTCACAGTCCCAGTCCTGTCTGATCCCAACATATTCCATGAAGGCCAAAGTACGGTAGTTCAGTCCACTTTAAAAGGATACTAATTCACTCTCAACAGATATTGTCAATTTCAATAATAGATGCTTGAGGAACTTGCATTTAGGTGGTTGCTGATGGAAGCATAGTTTGTTGTTTATTTTATTGGTTTGATGGATGAGAAAACTATTAGAGCTTCAGCATTTGTCCTCCCCCTCCCGAAGACTTAACTACTCCCTGGAGCAGGTTAGGAAGCACCCAAAGGGAATTAGAGGAAATAAAAAGACCCTGAAAATTGCTGACCATTTGGAACCAAGGAAGGGAGAAATTCAAGCTGAAAAATACTACATGTAGTCTAGAAATCTACAGATACTTTGGACATGTAAGAAGGAAAGCCTGGAAAGCAGAGATTGTGTTCAGTGAAGACCTCTCTGAATTTGGCTTGTTATATGTAGATCTTTCTGAATCGGTTTTGGATCTATAGAAGGCTAGTGAGGAACTTTTCTTAAGAACTTAATTCAAGGGCAAGTGGTTTATTGTTTGGGATTTTGCTTCAGTAGAATTGTAATCGATTCTAATCACACCCTTCGTTAGGCCTCGGATTGGGAATTTGTGTTTAGAAATGGAGCTCCATTCTTCAAAGCTGCTGTTAAAATGGAGGCTGGGTATTCCTCCCTCCCCCCTTTCTCCTGTTACTGCATTTGGTATGACATTTTTATCTGAGTAATGGCCAATATAAGCGGATAAACCTGAAAATGACAGTCCGTCTTTCTCCTCTTGGCCTCTAGACCCAACAAGGAGAAGGTTTAGTTTTGAAGACAGGCAGGCAGGCAGCATTGCCCGGGGAATTGTGAACTCCTCTGTGATACTTTATATGCTTCCTCCAGGCAATCATTTTGCTACCTATGTATATTTGCCCAATATATCCCTAGCTTTCAAGGCAGCCATAGGCAATAAAGGCAGTCTGTGATAGCTTCTAGTCTAAGAAAGGGCTAAGAGGCTGCAAAGGGACTCAGATGCACAGAAAAATAAATGGGCAGTATTTTGCATGAATGCCTAGTGTTCAAGGAGTTCAAGGAAATGGAAGCCCACAAGATTAGAAAGTGAGATCTGCCTGTCCACGAACCACTGTTGAATTCACACAAGTATTTTATATATGTGAGGAAAATATTCACACCTGAGAAAATTGGTGCATGGTTACAAATTTCAAGATGCGCCTGCAGTTTCCTAGCCACTGTAGGCACTATATTACTTTTTAAAGAAATGCATGTGTATCTGTGTGTTTTAAAGTATATATAAACACCGGTATGTCTGGGTGTGAGTGTTTGGAAAAGGCAAAAGACATTTCCTTCGGAGACACATGATTAACTTACCATGCTTCTGAAGATATACACGAATGCAGATATGACCTTGGAGAAGATATTCAGAGATCAGTAGCAAAATACGAACTCAGTCTATAATGCAAGACTGTTTGAAAAAGAAACTTAAAAGTTGCCCTACCTTGACTCTTTTTGGTATTAGAGGGAAAGAAGGAGAAGCCATCAGTCTTTCAAGATTTTGTTATTACAGCCTTTATCAAACTAGAGAGAGTTCTAATATTTTGGGAGGGGATCTGTTTCCTCAGCTGATTTACCTTGCATAAGGTGATATCTTTAAAGTGTCCTCTTTCACAATAGATATGTTGTATGTTTAGGATCTAAAGATTAAATTTTTCTGAATTATAGCACATGTTTGAAAGGTTTTTTTTAAAATGCATATGGCAGGTTAATTATTCTGGATAAGTAGTGTATATGAGGTTTCTAAAAAAAGTAATAAACAAAGATTGAGATCTATGCATATTGTTCAGTTGGGGTTCTTATAAGGAAATGCATATACTCTTTAAAACGTCTTTGTTTTAGGAGAAACAACTTTGGATATTCAGAAGAAATACAGGTAATCCTTGACTTACAACAGTTCATTTAGTGACCGTTCAAAGTTACAACGCCAGTGAAAAATGGGACCTATGACCATTTTACATAGTTACGACCTTTGCAATATCCCCATGATTGTGTGATTAAAATTCAGATGGTTGGCAACTGGTTCATACCTATGACCATTGCTGTGTCCCAAGGTCATATGATCATATTTTGCAACCTTCTCACAAGCAAAGTCAATGGGGAAGCCAAATTTACTTCACAACCGGGCTACTATCTTATCAATTGCAGTGATTCATTTAACAACTGTGGCAAGAAAGGTTGCAAAACGGGGCAAAACTCACTTAACAAATGTTTCACTTAACAACAGAAATTTTGGGCTCAATTGTGGCCATAAGTCTAGGACTACCTGTACAGCGTGGTATGGCACTGACGTGAAAGGGCAGTTTCACTCAGAGGTGTTCATATGGCCTGGTTATATATACTTTAGGGCTTGTTCCAATAGTCTATATGCAGATGATTTGTTTCCAGTATCACACACACCATTTGAATTTCAAAAGTCTTGTACATGAATCTTAATGCATGGTTTGGATTGTGGTATCTTCATAACAAAGGCAGCAAAAGGAAGGACAGAAAGAAAGATTTCAATTAAGAATGGTTGATAATCACCCACTCAATATAATTGGGAAATAGATCTTCTGTGCATTTCCTTCCATTTAAAAATCTGAGTTTAAACAATTTGTGTATCTCAGAAAGAAAGAATAAATAATGGTTTCATCTTATACACACCAGGTTTCTCCAAAACCTGGATGTTTCTCTTACTCCATGAAAGGTGTTTGGTATCAGTAACCTTGTTTAAAGGAAAAATGTGTCTTTGAACTGGCTTGATTTCTGATGACTAGATGGATATATTAATGTAATTTTCTTGGCAACAGCATAGTTTGCCCTTGCTTTCTTTTGGGATGATTACTTTTACTTCCCTATCTAGACTGTAATCTTGTTACTGCTTGGATGTTTTGGCTCCTGGTACTAACCAGTCATAACTTTGCATAGTTTCTGAGCCCAGACAAGGTTGGCCAAGTGACGTTACTTATACTCAGCTATTTCACTAAAAGTGGCATTTATGTTTTATTAATTTTATTAGTGTTTTTTTTCCCAGACTAGACTGATACTTCTCCACCAACTGGATCTTTTTCCTATTTTTACCCATTGACATTTATATCATTGCATCCCAGGTTCCCACATGAATGGAAAATAGCTTTCCTACTGTTTGTTTCAAAGTTTGTTAGATGTTTTGGGATCTTCACAGGGTTCTTCCCCTTCCCATCACACAGCAAGTCCATATTACATCTTCACTGCATGGTTGTCTCTTTAGGTAGCAGTTTGCAAACTTGCAAGCTTTGTAATTTTTGCTGCTTTGTTGGAGGTGGCAAGCTCTGCACAATGCACACTTTTTAACTTAACATGAAGGGAAAGCTTTGCATCTGCATAAAGTAGTCTAGCCTTGCACAGAAAGTACTTTATCTTTACTAGTCAGTCGGTTTAGAAGAGGGCTGTATTGTTTTTGGGAAAAGCTTTCAGAGAAATTATGCATGGTCAATTAATGAAGGCAGGCTGAGGTATTATTTGTCTATGAATGCACATGCCATTAGAATCAATGGCTGGCTGAAAAAAATTTAACGGTCATTAAGTGACTATTAGAAAGGACCAATAGATACAGATTCTCTTGCTTCCAAGGTTCTGGATGGAAAAAAATGGAAATGTCAGAGGGAGGTACTTATAGACCACTGGATAATCTATACATAGCCATACTATGTTTGTTTTAACCAGCTTCCTTTGATTCCTTTCTGTAAAAAGTAGATTTACAAGAGGCTGAGGATCATAAAAACCATTTTCAATTCAGGTAATATTCCTCTTTTCTAGTTCTGTCTCATCACCTCCACTACTTTCACAATTGGCTACATACAAAGTATAAACCGCAAAGTAGAACATTTTTTGGGAGGTGCAAGATTTCTCAAAGATTATAAGAACTTTTAAGTTTTTATTATCTTATTTAGGGAGATCCAGATTATTTGCAATATCAGTAGGATCTACAATAAACTTAATTACACTAAAAGCAGATTGGTCTGTTGATTGCTGAACATGGGATCTGGAGTGGGATCTGTAGGCAAAATATCGAGTTAGGTTACCAAACTGTTGGTAATCAAATTAATTTATTCAGTTACATTTATTACTTCATTTGATTTATATTCTACTTTTCTTCCGGGAGAACATGGCTTCAGACATTACAAACCTTCCTCCTATTTCTTTTCTTTGGAAAACTGAGCTGAGAGTATGATTGGCTCTAAAATCAAACAGGAAGTTTCCTTGGCAGTTCATGAACTTGAACTCAGCTGTCCCCATCCCAGTCCAACACATCAGCTTTCACCACTGCTCCATACTGGCTTAAATATAGGACATTCATTTTTCTCTCTCAAAATGTTTGCCATAGTATATCCCTTAGTATAACAGGTAACAAATAAATGAGAAAGCTTGTTTAGAGTAATAAAAAAAAATGTTTTCTCTATTGCTCAATGTATATTGTTTAAAACCTTGGTACAAATACTTTCCTCCATTTCCTAACTATCAAAGGGAACATGGAGAGCTCTGATCAAAAATAGCAATTCAAGGACAAGTTGGTTGCTCAAGATTCCTATTTTTTATGCATTGCTCCTGGAAATCATTCGTCCTAATATCTATCCTCTTCTGAAACAATGCAAGCCTTTTTTTAAGGACTAGCCAGGGTTATACATCTGTCTGTTTTGAAATGATGCAAATCGTTTGGAGGAGTTGGGGGAGCTGGCAACCGGGGAGAGCAAAACAAAGAAGAATCTTTGATCTAAGGGTCTTTTGAAAGTATGCTTGACCAGTTGCTGATGGAACTGCTGACTTGAAGGATAATTAGTATTGATCTGTATTCCATTTTTTGAGATTGGGAACAAAGGCCCTTTTAAGAAGAATCATCCTCGTTGGAGATGTTCCCCAGTGCCCACTTATTTATACGTCTGGAGTCAAACGTGGAAAATAAAAATGGCTGCTTTGATTGAGATTAGCATGCATCATTTTTCTGATATCAGGGGCAACGTCTCCCTCTCCCTGTCTTCCTGCTGGCTCCTTTTCTGTCCCACAGAGATTACTCTAGGCGGCGGCTGTTAGTCACTGTTATTTATATAAAGATACGTAATGTGTTTTGTACTGAGAGCTTGTCTGCAATGGCGCTTACACCAATTCAGATAGTAGAGACTGGCAGGGATTGCTGTGAGTAATGACTCGTTGGTGACAGCTTTATTCTGCCAGTGATATGTCATTGTGCTTGGCTTTCAATTAATCATGCAACAACAGAAACATTGTATCTAGCAACTATGTTATATCCATTAAAAGTGGAAGGAGTTGTGGCTTTGTGAACACAAGTATCTTGGTTCTCTCACGTTCTCTAATTGCTAAGCTTCAGTATAGGATCCATTTCTTTTCCCCTTGCTCATCGACTGCCACTGTGATCTGTTAGTGGAGCAGTCTTTATGTCACAGCCTGACAGTTTTTAAATGATATTAGACATGGAGTTATTTTACACTCACCTTGCTTTAATCATTTACTTTTCCACTGTGTTGTAATCTGAAGCAAGTGGAAACAAAAATTAGAGTGAATTAGTGATGGATTGGTTTTCCATGATGGCTTATGAGCAACCTTGGCATTGTGGAACAAGAAGAACTGGACTGGTGTGAAACCCACCAACAATCAGATGTAGAAAACCATTGACCTGGCTTATGAGTTAAACTCCAAGGTAAAAATGTAGCGAAGAGTGTGGTGATGTATGCTTGATCTGCTGAGATGATGAATAATTTGCTCATTGACATGTCATACCTTAAAAAGAATGAGGTTGGCTTTCACCAAATATTTGTCATTTTCTGAAATAGGTTACCGACTTCAATCTGACTAAAAACTAATACAGCTAGTCCTCTATGTATGACCACAATTGGAACTGGAATGTCTGCTGTAAGTTGGCATGGCCTAAGCAAGTCATCATGTGATGCTTTACTGCAGTCATTAAATCATGAGGTCATTAAGTGAATCCGGTTTTCCTTATTGTCTTTGCTTGTCAGAAATTGACTAGAAAGTTCACAAATTGCAATCAGATGACTGCAGGAGGCTACAACCAGTCATAAATCCAAGGTGGTCACCAAGTACTTGAATTACAATCATGTGACACGGGTAGGATTCAAATAATTTAACAACCAGTTCTCTGCCCTAATGATTTCTTCCATCAACCAGTTCACCAAACTGCTCAGAAAGTTAACAACCGGTTCTCCCGAAGTGGTGCTAACTGGCTGAATCCCACCACTGGGTACATCCATATACCCATCTTCCCAGGAAA
>JANHFT010008036.1:248453-260995 GCA_032467955.1 Pseudoxenodon macrops | reverse complement strand
AGCGTAATGAAGATGAAGATTCACCCAACAAATTGTATACACTGGTTACTTATGTGCCAGTCACCACCTTCAAAGGTCTACAGACTGTTAATGTAGATGAAAACTAAGCTTTTATTACAATAAAAATACTAAATTGGTATTAAAAAAAACCAAAAAAAAACACCATTGTAATTGATCCATTCATGCTATTAATGGAGAAAGCCTTAATTATAGCATTGTACCGAGTTAGAGAAATTGTATCTCGGGTTTGTTGCTGGGGGGAAAATGGTGTAGATACCCTCATCAAATCTTTTCTCTTCAGTTGCAGCGGTTGTGTGTTGCAGGATGACACAGAAAACATATTATCCATTTGCTGGATTCTTGGGTATGCAAAATAGTTCAAAGAGGATTGTGACTGGCAGAAACTGCTATCCTAATACTGTGAAAGAAAAGGACGAGTTCTGTGGTGCTGGGCAATCTTTCACTTGTGACCTTTCCAAGTGATAGATATTATGTATATTATCCAGAAGGTGAGAAATGTCTTCTCCACTAATTAAGGATTGGACGTTTTCTATGCCGATGTGGAGTCCAGCCAGTAACATGTCTGCGCTGGCTCTTTCCATTCTATCCTCCCCTTCTGCTGCTTGTCACCACAGCGCTTCTGAAGTTTTCCAATTATTAATGAGGCTACTGTTATTAATGAGGCAAAAAGGACAACTCTTGAAAATTGGCTGGGGCTGACCTATGTAAGTAAGAGCTTGGACTACTGGTGGAATGACATGGTTGAATATAAGATTATGACACCATCCTAAGCTGTGGTTTACTTAAAACTTTAGCTTGTTCAGTAAGTCCCAATTGCTTTGCTTAATATACCATGCTAAGCCACAAGTTGGAGTTTGAGATTCATGGTGACCTGGTTACTAAATCATAAGTGTTAAGTTCTGGGTGAAGAATGGAGGCAAGGCCGGAGTGATTTCTAACAGTTCTTTATTCAATACTGCCTGTGAGGCAAAACTGTGTCCCTGGCTGACACAGCTCTCCTTTTATATGTAACTGATCAGTCAAACAACCAATTAGGAGAGAGCATTTTCCCACTCCAACAGAGGACCAGAATGAGAACTTCAACTGACAACTGTACACTATATACAATACATAACAATAGGCAAGCCATGTGTTGATTAGCCCAATATTTGAACTCAGATTATGTATATGTATTTTATAAGCATTGGATTTAAGATTGTCATACTCTAATTATTACTGGGTTGTCTTCTTCATGAAGACATTATTTATTTGGAAAAAAATATAGTCACAAAACGAGAGGTTAGTATATAGGTTACCTGTTCACAGGTTTCCCTATCATTATGAGAAGTATATGTATTTTAGGCTGCTGATAAAAGCAATCCTCCGTTAACTATGGCAATTGGGACTGAAATTAACCATCACTAAGCTATATGGTCATAAAGCATGAAGTCATGATACTATGCTGTTTAGCTATGGCAGATCTGGCACTCCTGATTACCATCATTAAGCGAATCACTGCAGGATGTTAAGTGAGGATATCATGTGGTTGCTATTTGTGACCTCCTGCCAGCTTCACCATTGACTTTGCTTTTCAGAATAGCAATAGCACTTAGATTTATATATCACTTCAGAGTGCTTTGCAGCCCTCTCCAAGCAGTTTACAGAGTCAGCATATTGCCTAAACAACCTGGCTTCTCATTTTACCAACCTCGGAAGGATGGAAAGCTATGTCAATCTCAAGCCATTCAGAATCGAACTCCTGGTAGTGAGCAGTGAGTTAGCCTGCAGTATTGCATTCTAACCACCATGGCTCAGAAGGCGGCAATATACAATTGGGTTTTGGAGCAAAAATAAAGAATTATTTCAGAAGCAAAATAAAAACAAGACCTTTCGCCTAGCCCAGCAGGTAAGTAAGACTTTGAATCTGCTTGAATATCTGTTTATCCCATAACATTTGATAATAAAAATGACTCATAGCTCCTGATTAAATATAATATAATAATTCAGAAAAACAACTTCATGGTGCTAGATGAAGTTTACTAGAAATCTGCAATGGGAAATAAATCTATCCTTATTCATAATGAATGTTACATTTTGGTGGAGTAATAAGAAAAATGTTTGTTCATAACATGTCAACCTTATAACTAAAAGCTAATATTGAAGTGGATTTACCACTATTAGGCTTGTTGCCTTTGGGATGTGTTCTTTCATTAAATTTTCTATGCATCTTGTTTATTGGTAGCAAAACTCACTAGTTTGGCGCAATATGCCAGTTGTTCGAGGGTAAACCAGAAGCATTTAATTTATTTTGATGAACATCTTTTGATCAGAGTCTGTGCAGAATAAAATATTAAACTTTTATTTATGAATTTTATACCTGGTTTAAAAACTCATAGTTAATGCTAAGCAACTTATTTTTCCCCCCAACTTGTTCTCAGGTTTGGATTTGCAAAAATGGAAATGTGTAAGGTGGGATGAGGGGGTGAAGTTTGCTTATAATTAGGAAGGAATTCCTTTTCAAAGGCATCCATTGAGGGAAAGAGCAGTCAAATGACGAAATTGTCCCTGATGATGACATAGTGCATATGCTGCAACTTTCTTACACCTGATACCTGATGCACAAATGGTATTTGTGTGATTGCTTCATCACGGAAGTGTTAACATTCTAATGTTAACGTGTCATCATGGTTTGCTAGAGATACTACTCTCCCAGCTGTCATGAACAATAACCTTCTGCATTCATCAGTTGTAAATATACTGAAGGTACAGTATCTTACACTGAAACTGCATATTTAACTAAAAACTACACAATTAAATATAACATAATAAAACTCATACCTGCATCAGTTTAACCTTCAACTCACACAAGAAAGGATCAAAGTTATAATAAAAAAGTTTCTGCACAGAATATATGGTGGATGAAAAACTCACCCAGAACAATGATCAGTAAAGTGAGAAATGGCCAAACTTCCCCCGAGAACGAGTGCTTATATTTTGGAGCTTTTATTTGAGCTTTTGTTTGAGATTAGGAAAATAAGATGTCTCCAAGGCCCTTGCAAAGACTTATAAACTGTCATAGAGTAATGAGACCATATGAAGAAAAAAAAGAAAGAAGTCCCTAGGAGCAACATTAGAGCAAGTTTAACATGATTGTAGGGCATCATACATTACTCCATGAGTATGTGAAATTTGTGTTGTTGTAGTTTCTGCACTACAAAATGTAAAGATTGGACCTGTGTTATGGATGAGGTCATATTTTTCAAATTTAACATACTGCAGACTGTTTTAAAACTGTGGTCCTCAACTTTTCCATCTTGGTGGATTGGCGGGGTGGTGGTGGTTCTGTGTGAGCGACAGGTGCACATGTGCTCGCCTGCTGCTTGGGCAGCATGGTTCTGAATGGGCTACAGCCTTGGGGCTGGGGAGCCCTATTTTAAAACTTAATGGAAAACTAGAGGTATTTTTGCCTTGTTCCTCAGCAAAGAATTATGAGTAGAGTGTGTTAACGTTTTACTTTCGACTCATCATGTTCCTCATCCAGGTTCTGCTTGTGTATCTGACAACCCTAGTAACTGGCTTAAAGACACTGTTATCCACTTACATTTAAGATTACAGTTTTTGGTGCTATAAATATAATTGCTGCTCAGAATCATGTTATCAGGGAGATGGGCAGCATATAAATTTAATAGATAAATAAATGAAATTGATGTATTTGGTGTAGGAATGTACAGAAAATGCAAATGAGTTTTGTTTTGAACCTGAAACAAATACATTGTTTTTTGGAAGCTTTGATGGTCTGTTGTTATTAGATTATTATTCCATTTTTATACAGGCAGCAAACATATCTAATAATTCCTCCATCCTATTTTCCCTACAACAGTGTATGTTGTTGTTGTTTTGTTGGACTGAGATAAAGGGACTCGCCCAAAGTCACCCATGCCTTAGGGTGGCCTAGAACTTCCAGTGTCCTCATATCTCTGAACTAGCACCTTAACCGCTGCACCAAACCACTCAGCCATTTGATGTGACATTAGTGAAACTTGGAACATTGGCACGAAAAGTCGTAAAATTCACTCAACGAATGTCTCGCTTAGCAACATAAATGTTGGGCTCAATTGTGGTCATAAGTCGAGGGCTGCCTGTATCCCTTAGAGAGCATTTCACTTGGCTTTTTTTCTGCATTTCCCAAATGCTTCTACCCAGAACCTGTGTGATTTGGTACACAAAGGACATGAAGGTAGCTGTTCTGTGCATGGTGTGATTCATGCATGGAATGTTTTCCACCTCTCTACTTTCGGCACTTCATTCTTCTATGTAGCAAGACAAATCAACTTTTCAGAAGATAAAGCTATCTTGGGGTGAATACATTATATTTGCCACGGTTGATAGGAGGAAGGGGTCTTTTTTTTCTGTCTTTGCTTTTGTTTTACAATATAGCTTTGAAAAGAGCTGACAGGAGGAGCTGAAGAACATCTCAATTGGTGACAAATGGACACAGGCAAACCACTACTTCTACCCGTGGTCTGTTTTTTTATTAAGAGAAGGTTTTTTTTTTAAATCCTGTTCAGTTGTCTAGGTTGGTCTGTCACTGCAGCATGGCAAACCTGTCAGATTTTATAACATTTGTATTTCTTCATATTGATTCAGGCAATGAAGTTTTTTTTTAAAAAGTCCCTTCATTTCATTCTGTCCATTTGTCCAAATATATTTAGTTTTATTGTCTAGATTTAAAACATTCATTCAATGAACCACACAAAGCATCCTCTTTTGCTAGTCTTTATCCTTCCTTTCCTTCTTTCCCTCTCTCTACATTTCAAAATGGAGCATAGACTTTCCAATTATGGCTTAAGTCTTCCTATCCTATTGTTTTATTTATCATTGTTAAGCAGAATTTGTTCAAAGAAAACTGATAGGTATATTGGAAAAGGACAGGAGAATAACTGTTCTGCATGTGAAATAGTAAGTCGTAAGAGTCAGCTGAAACAATTAAAAAAATTATTCTAATTACTTCTCTGTGAATGCAAAATAGTCTTGATGGGTTTTTTTGTTCTTCATTTAAAGAAAATTTCTTCAGTCCTAGCAATTAATATGTTACCTTTACACACAAAATTCTAATTTGTTAGCTTTGCTCTATTTCAATAAAGGAATCAGATAAGTATATATAGAGGGGCTCTGATTAAATAAATGGGACAGCCTTACAGACCTGAAAAATAGGAGTTTGCCAGTTTCATCTAGTAGCTAAAATGACAAAAATTGTGATATTAGGGTGTATTTTTCTCCCTCTTTGGTCCACCCGTAAAATGCTCATAATGAGCAAACACCGCCTATCCTGAGTAGAAGAATGGATGAGATGCCTTTTAAGAACCCTTCCAGCTGTACGATTCTATGACCACTGGATGTGGCTTGCTTATATAAATGGAAATTGCAGGTCTTCATGGATCTACCCATAGAAAGGGAATTGGCTGGTGCTTGTTTTCCTGGCATGGGTGGATTGGGTAAAGAAGCAGGTGAATCCACTATTGGGGTCTGAGGAAGCCCCTGACTATACAGAAAGCTGCATTGTTAACGTAGCTTGAAATATGGACAATGATTTTTTAAAAACTAGCTTTATTTCCAGCTGTGTTCAGCAAAGGAGGCAAAATGCTTAAGGCTGCCACATAGAATAGTCCAGTTTATACATGTTTGGCATGTATGTGTTTTTGTATTAATGTAAATTTAGAAATGATTAATATAATTGAAATAGAAATGTGGTGTGGGAGACTGACAAAATAACTATGAGCCTGTCTTCTCAGGCTGCTTCTGGGAATAAATTCAAAGTCTCACCCCCCCACCATTTTTTGAATCATTCTTATTGTTAAACTGGATTTGGACTAGCTATTTTTCCGAAAAGTGTGTCTTCAGATAGAAAACAGCTTACCAAATGAAGTACTGCTAGTGTAGCAATAGCAATAGGCACTTCGATTATATACCACTTCATAATGCCTTATAGCACTCTGAGCGGTTCACAATGTCAGCATAATTGCCCCCAACAATCTGGGTCCTCATTTTATCAACTTCGGAAGAATGGAAGGCCAAGTTAACCTTGAGCTGGTCAAGATCAAACTCCTGGCAGTGGTGCAGAGTCAGTCTGCAATACTTCATTCTAACCACTGCACCACCATGGCTCCTTAGTGTAAGTTGATCTACAGAACAATTCCTGGTTCTTGAATGTTGAGACTTGAAGTACAGTAAGCAGACATGGTTTGTCAATACATTTTGCTTAATCATCTCTAAGATTCCTAGTTGATTTTCCACATTCCACAGCCTTGTACTTTGAGCAGCATTTACTGTAAACAAAGAAGCATTGTGTTTCAGCTACTTCCTCCTCTCCCTAAAGAAACCCTACAGAATGTCCATATTTATCTAGTATATTTGTTTGTGGCTATGCAGTATTCATGTGTTGCATTTTAGAATTACATTGTCTTGAGCCTTGCATTGACAAAGCACTGTTATGCACACTGCTTCTCTGGATTACTAAGCATGTACAGAAATACTGAGGATTTTGATTGAAGGCTGCAGATGGCACAAGTCAATAGAGAGTTAATCTTAACAGCAATAGCAATAGCACTTAGACTTATATACCACTTCGTAGTGTTTTACAGCCCCCTCTAAGCGGTTTACAGAGCCAGCATATTGCCCCTAACAATCTGGATCCTCACTTTACCCACCTCGGAAAGATGAAAGGCTGAGTCAACCTTGAGCAGGTGAGATTTGAACTGCCGAACTGCAGGTAGCAGTCAGCTGAAGTAGTCTGCAGTACCACATTCTAACCACTGTGCCACCTTGACTCTTGGTCCAAATGTCCCCTTTTGATTCTGTGTTGATGTCATTTATGAGCAGCACAGCAGTTTTTGAATATGATCCTTTTTCAATTTAGGAGAAACTTCAGCATTTAAAAAAAAATCTGAAAGGGCATAATTTCAAGAACTAGTTATGAATTCTTGTTAATCTCAGAAAATTCAACTTGCCCTGAGTAGTAGAGAGGAACAATTCTTTTCATAACGTAATTGTGTCAGGGATCAATTTCACTTGTATGAGTAGTCCCACCTGAATTTGCTTGACAACTAATTTCTGCAGCTAAATTAATTCATTTTGTAAAATATAGCAAGAGTTTATACCTGCAGGTTGGACCTAATCACTTTCCTGAAAGAATTACTGCCATATTCAAAAACTGCTCTGTAGAAGCAGTCAATTAAACAGTCCTATCTTCATGTTTTGAACCTGAAAACATGAACTTAATTTTGAATGCAGAATTTTTTTCTCATTAAAGGAATGCTTCTTGAAGGAAACATTGTGGTTAGCAGAAACATATTACTTATTTAGCTTTTCTGTATTATTAATGAGCACATGGGCTATAGACAGTGGTGAAATCAATTTTTTTTAACTACCGGTTCTGTGGCCGTGGCTTGGTGGGCGTGGCAGGAGACAGATACTGCAAAATCTCCATTCCCACCCCACTCCTAGAGGAAGGATATTGCAAAATCTCCATTCCTACCCCACTCTGGGGCCAGCCAGAGGTGGTATTTGCCAGTTCTCCGAACTATTCAAAATTTCTGCTACCGGTTCTCCAGAACCTGTCAGAACCTGCTGTATTTTACCCCTGGCTATAGAGTCCTGACAGGGAGCCCCGCAGAACAGCAGTGTGTCATTGTTCCTATAACTATCCCAAATTTCTGAAGTTTATGCTTTATGTTGTTTGCTGTCCTTGAATCCTGAGAACTTAGTGGCATTCATTGACTAAAACAAAAATAAAGTAGAAAGAATAGTGTTCTGGAGTAATTTCAAAGTCCTATTAGGAGAGAATTAATAAATGTGAAGCTTTGGTGGAGAATTAGTGAATACAATTATATTGATAGAAAAGTAAATCATCTTTTTACCGAGGTTCTAACTTCTGCAATATTTTCATGGTTTGTATATGAAAGGAAGGATCAGTTATCCCTCTCTGGGGGTTGAGGAACTAATGTGGTCTTGGGCTAGATGTGTCTGTTTCCCATGGGGACAAATACTTTGTGTAATCCAGGGGAATCCAATGTGTGAATGCTTTTACACTATATTTCTTTTTAGTCTGTCCTGATGATAGCACAAGTTTTATTTATTGTCATTGTACGTATATACACAGTATACCCATACAGCAAAATTCACATAACATCCAGAGACCCAGACCCAATACACATGTCAATCCCCAAACACACCCTCACCCACCAAAACTCCCCTGCCCCTAAACTACCCAAGCGTCCACACAACAGACCAAGTAATGCGGTCCAACAGCTCACTGATGGTGGCCCTTTAGTTCATTGTTGAGTGCAATCATAGCTCTGGGATAAAAACTATTCAGAAGACGTGTGGTCCGAGTTCTTTATCTTCTGCCAGAAGGCAACAGTCCAAAGGTATTGTAAGCAGGCTGGGAAGAGTCTCTGAGAATATTGTGCAACTTCCTCAAACAGCGCGATGCGAAGATGTTGTCCAGGGCTGGTAGCTGGAGCCCGATGATATTCTGGGCAGTTTTAATTATTCTCTGTAGAGATTTTTTGTCCACTGCAGAGCTGCTCCCTTACCATGCAAGAATACCGTATGTCAGGACACTCTCAATGGTGCTGCGATATTAGGACAGAAGTAGATGCTGAGATAGATTCATCTTCCTGAGCATTCTCAGGAAACACAACCTCTTCTCTGCCTTCTTCACAAGCATGTTAGCATTCATAGTCCATGAGAGGTTCTCCGAGATATAAATGCCCAGAAATGTAAAACTACCAACCCTCTCCACTTCCTCACCATTTATGTACAATGGTAAATATACATCTCTCTTCCTCCTGAAGTCAATTATAAGTTCTGTAGGTTTTTTTGGTGTTAAGTATAAGATTATTTTTTTTACACCACAATGTCAGCCCTTATACTTCCTATAAGCAGACTCATTGTTCTTATTAATGAGCCCCACCAATGTCATGTCATCCGCAAATTTAATAATTGTGTTGGTGTTATACAATGGGGTGCAGTGATGTGTGTACAAAGAATAAAGGAAGGGGCTTAGCACACAACCCTGGGGGGCTCCTGTGTTTAGTAAATGAATAAATAAAATAAAGGCTTAGTTGCTTAGTTTCTGATTCTTTTTCCATTGCAGCCATTATAGTCGTCTTCTCTCCTTTTTAACTGAAAGTGCAAAATGAGAAATTGTACTGATACTTTGTCGCTGTCCCCTTTATGCTTCTGCAAACCTTTTCATATTTATACTTGACATTTTTTTAAACTGAAAGTGCAAAATGTAAAATAGGATTGATCACACAAACTGAATTGTCTTAATCAAATAAATATGATAATATTGACAGGATGTGAGTCCAATCCACATGCATACTTTATTCATTGTATGATAATTTTATTAGTTTATTTAAAATGGAGATAAGAACAATTTAATTGAAATATAAACTGGTTAATTGATCGGTGAATTACAGAAAAGACTGAAAGGAGGGGGTATAGTCTCTCTTAATAGACATGAAAATTTTAATATATATTTAATCCATAGGAGTTATAGCCAGTTAATATACATGGTAAAAGGTGAGATAGGTGAGACAATGGGTTCAAATATACTGGTAACCTAGAATAGAAACAAAAGATCAAAGAAACCCTTGCTTTAGCACCATCTAAAAAGCTGGAATTACTTCCTTATTATTATTTCCTTATTGTTTGTAGTTAGCTTTCTTGTGATTAACACTTTCACTGTCTCATTTCAATTGCAGAATTCTTTTGGTCTGAGTGCTCCTAGCACCTAATTAATTGATAAATGATTTTATTTTTCCCCCCTGAGAAGATGAACCTTAATTCCCAAAATTCTTATTCTAATTACTCTTGTTGTGTCCTCCACGGACCTCATTTGCATGCACCGCCGCTGGTTGGTTAAACTAGCGGCGGGGAAATTAAAGCACTGTCAGTGGCCGGCAGGCGACCAGGGAATCCCTTAAAAGTGGCTTCCCTGCAGCCTGCTGGCAGTCCGGATATTACCTCCATTTGGAGTCATTAAAGGTTGCTGACTGTTCCTGCGCCTCGTGTCTTCCTTACTCGCGTGATCTAACACCTCTAATGTCTTTAAGGAAGACATCCAAGGTGACTCACTGGGACATCTCAGTTGTTAATAGAGAAACTATTCCATTCCCATCTTTTCTAACTGCAGAAGAAAATATGTTTAGTGTTAATTACTTAAAATTTGGCAGGAGAACAGTTTTCCTCTGGGAGTTGGGAATTCCTCTGGGATTTCTAATGTATTGTTAACCAATCTTTGTAGTTTTTGAAGGGGCATCTCCAGAGGTGGGTTCCTACCAGTTCGGTCCGGTTCTATAGAATCAGTAGTAAGAATTGGGACTAGTTCTCCGAACTGGTAGTACTGGGAGCCAGTTCCAATCGCTCCCCCCGCATGCCAGGTCACCACTCGCTTGCTCGATCCACCCGTCCACAGTTTGTACCATGCTTGCCCCGCCTGCCTACCCGCTTGCTGCTCATTGGCTCACTGATCATCCCACCTCTTAGATACCACGGTCACCACAGGGCCCACATGGCCTTAGCTCACATCGTCACTTGCTCACTTCCCGGCCTATCTGCGTTACTGCTGCCTCCTCCTGCAGTTGCCTAAAGGTAAGTAAGCCTATGGCTGCGACTTCACAGGGTGCGGACGGTAAGGGGACAGCAGGAAACTACTGAAAGCGCCGGCTGGGGACTGGCTGAGGCCTTCGTGTAGACCGCGAAGCACGCTGGCACTCTCGGTAGTTTCACTGGCAGCGTTTTCTGGACTAGGAGGACCCAAATCCTTACTGTGCACTTTCCCAGAGCCCCAAGGGCCTCCCTCACAGAGCACCACTCCCGCCACTCTGGAACTTTCCTTCTGCTGGCTGGTGGCATTAAAAGCGAGTTCCCAGTGGTGGCAGACTTCCCCTGCCCACTGGCAAAATCTGTGCAGGAAAACTCTCCAGCAGTTCAGGGCGTCCTGCAACTCCGGGAAGTTCTCCTGCACGGCTTTGCCGGCTGGTGGCAGGTGGGGGGGGGGGTTAAAAGCGAGCTCCTAGTAGTGGCAGGCTTCCTCCATCCGCCGGCAAAATCCATGTAGGAAAACTCTCTGGCAGTTCGGGACATCCTGGAACTCCCAGGAAGTTTTCCTGCATGGCTTTGGGCGAGGGGGGACCTGAAAAGCGAGCTCCCGGTGGTGGCAGGCTTCCCCCACCTGCTGGCAAAATCCATGCAGGAAAACCTTTCCGTCAGTTTGGAATGTCCTGCAACTCCGGGAAGTTTTCCTGCACAGTTTTGGCCAGCTGGTGGCAGGGGGAGTTAAAAGCAACCTCCCGGTGGTGGCAGGCTTCCCCCACCCGCCAGCAAAACCCATGCAGGAAAACATCTCCAGCAGTTTGTGGCATCCTGCAACTCCTGCATTTTTACTGCACAGGCTTTGGGTGGCTGGTGGCAGGGGAGGATTAAAAGCGAGCTCCCTGTGGCGGCAGGCTTCCCCCATCTGCCGCCCGCTGGCAAAACCCTTGCAGGAAAACCTCTCTGGCAGTTCGGGATGTTCTGCAACTCCGGGAAGTTTTGCTGCACAGCTTTGGCCGGCTGGTGGCAGGTGGGTGGGTTAAAAGCAAGCTTCCGGTGGTAGCAGGCTTCCCTGCCGCCTGCTGGCAAAATCTATGCAGGAAAACTCTTCGGCAGTTCAGGACATTCCTGCATGGCTTTGGCCGAGGGGGGGGGGGCTGAAAAGTGAGCTCCCAGCGGTGGTAGGTGGCATTGCCCTGGAACAGGATCCTACCTCAATGGCAGCACCCAAATTGATGTTGGATAATGGAGATGGAATATCTATGTTAATCAAGTGAATAATACTGCTAATCAGAAGGACTAAGAACTAATTAGCCTCACCACAGGATATTTGTTTTGACTTGATATGTTTCAAAATTAATAAGAGAGAGAGAAGAGGAAAGAAGGAAAGAAAGAGACAAAGAAAGAAAGACAGAAAGAGAAAGAAAGAGGAAGACGAAGGAAGGAGGAGAGAGAGAGGCAAGAAAGGAAGAAAGAAAGACAGAAAGAGAAAGAGAAAGAGAGAGAGAGAGAAAGAAAGAGAGAAAGAAAGAGAACGAAATAAAGAAAGAGGAAAGGAGAGAGAGAGAAGAGAAAGAAAAAGGAAAGGAGAGAGATATTTTACAGTGTCCTACTACCTACATCTAGAGTGATTTTGCTGCCTTTCTTTTGCCCAGGGCTATCACACATTTTTCAGGTATTTACATGCATTCTATGTCTATAGTCCAGAGCATAAATATGTGTGTGTTTATTTTGTACATCAGGTTGTATAAGTTCAGCTTAATATGCTATTCCTGATATGTGATGTTTAGAATACAGAGAAAGAAGCACTCTTGTGATCTTTGACTTTTAGGCTTGCTGTCAAATATCAGTCATAATACTAATTACTGTTGTGAACATGGATACTTCTTTTGATGGAGATTTTCGCCCACGGCGTTTTTTCTTAGAGGAATCACATTTGA
>JANHFT010008036.1:230526-248353 GCA_032467955.1 Pseudoxenodon macrops | reverse complement strand
CTCAATGGTGCTGCAATAGTAGGACAGAAGTAGATGCTGAGATAGATTCATCTTCCTGAGCATTCTCAGGAAATACACCCTCTTCTGTTCCTTCTTCACAAGCATGTTAGCATTCATAGTCCATGAGAAGTCCTCTGAGATATAAATGCCCAGTAATTTAAAACTACAAACGCTCTCCACCTCCTCATCATTTATGTACAATGGTAAATGTACATCTCTCTCTTCTTCCTGAAGTCAATTAGAAGGTCTTTAGTTTTTTTGGTGTTAAGTGTAAGATTACTTTCTTTACAAAATATGATATGACAATAAGAGAAAAGTAGAAGAAACCATTTATGTTGTTCGGACTGGAACAGCTTTTGTCTTCTGTACATTTTTTGTCGGGATTCAGGCATGCCCTTGGCTTGAAGGGAGAAGAGATTTGACTTTTTCTACAGAAGTATTTTTCAAAAATGGTGTTTAAAATAAATAAGCTATGCTTTCTTGTTGAATTAATGTAAGTCGTTGGATATGTGATCCTGGCTGTTCAAACTCCAGTTATCTAAGCATTTTGGTGAAGTTGGAAAGATATATTCAAACAGGTTCAAATTAATGTAATTATGCTTATAAAATTATTTGTCATATACTGGCCATGAACATTATAGTTCTTTTATTAGAAAGACTGAATAGATGAGCAGTATTTAAAGATTATTGTAATTATATTTTTAAGAGGGATAGAATTAATTAATACATAGTTTGGATATTCTTAGCAAAATGGAAAAGAAAATGACTCTCTCTAGAGAGAATGGGAAAATTATATACAGCATAAAATTCTACTGTACAAGATCACAATTTATAAAGAAAACTTGACAGTCCCAGATTACAAAATCCTAACATTAAAAAATGAGATATAAATATTCTATGTTTGAGATAAAATAAATAATTAAAAAATACAAGAAATTACTATTAAAAGTTGCTTCAGAAGGAACAATAGATCTTTCATTAAATTAATGACAATAATATCCATGCAAGTGGTGGTGTTGATTAAGAAGAAATATTAAAGGGAATGCTGAATTGGTAATTAGTGGTTTAAAATATTCAATGTAATTAATAATGATGGAATACTTTTATTTTCTCCACTAGTTGAACTTTTGGTATAATTGGACCTTTATTTATTGGTAAACATTATAAGTATGTTAAAAATGAATAAACAGTGTGAGTACTGTTCTGAGAATTTTTATACAATTTGCATAGTAACTAGGTTGGTATATTCCATTAAGCCAGATTTATTATAACCATGATTTGTTGAATGAATCACAGTGGGAATCATACAATACACAAAGTCCAAACCAAATTATATCCTAGTTTTGTAGATAGGTTGTAGATTACTTTTCCTGTTGCAACTTTAAAAAAAAGATGTCCAAATGCCCTAAAAGAAAAGACAATTTTCTGTATTTAATTTCAGTTTCTTCAATGGTGTTTAAATCTCAGATGTCTGTTATTCCATTTGGGAATAACAGAATTTTATGATCGCTTTCAACACCATACATTTTTATCTCATCATTCTGATTTTTCTCCATCTTTATATTGATCAGAGTATTTATTTATTTATTACATTTTTATCTCCGCTTTATTTGTTTTATAAATAACTCAAGATGGTGAACATACCTAACACTGCTTCCTCCTCCTATTTTCCCCACAATTTTACCTTGCTTTGTTCTTAGGTTGTTGGGAAGTAGAGCAAAACGTCAAGAAGGTGGCTTACGATGACGAGTTATTATCTTATCATCATTCATCATCATTTTAGCCATTGTCTACCCACTGCAGGATGATGGCCTGTTCCACATGTTTCCAATCAATGTGGTCTTGAGCTTTCTTTTGCCAATTGGGCCCGTAATATTTGCTGATGTTGTAAATCCATCTTCTTTTAGGTCTCTTTCGTGGACTTTTTTTAAATTATACCACCATTATTTTACAATTGTTTTCCCTTGATTTACAACCCACTTCCAACCACAGTAATTCCTTGCTTAATTTTAGTGGTTGGTAGCATCAGATTTGAGTTCCTGTGGTGCCTTGTTATATAGCCATGATGGCGAACCTATGGCATGCGTGCCACAGAGCCCTCTCTGTGGGTACGCCAACCGTCGCCCCAGCCCACCTCCACTGTGCATGTGCACGTGTGCCTTTTGCCGGCCAACTGATCTTTGGGTCTCTGCTGTGCATGTGCAGGGCGCATGCAAGGGGGAGCGCTCGCATTGCATTTTGGGGTCTTGGGTGCTCACATTTGCGTGCACACACACACTTTGGGTACTCGGCACCAAAAAGATTAACCATCATTGTTATATAGGCATTTTCTTCGATACAGCTTTCAGAGGCAATAGACCTTCACATGGAGAACTTTTCATTTATTAAGGTGTGTGGACAAAATTTGAACAACCTAAGTTACTCCCCACCTCATCTGAATTATATTTAAAGCAAATTGATGATGATTATAAAAGTAATGCGAAGAATCTCCAGGGTTAGGAATTTTTTTTAATGAAAAGGCAAAAGTCATTTGGAATATGTGACAAAACTGAATCATATACCTTTAAAAAATTGTTCCATCTAAGTATCATTTCTTATTGCATTTTAAAAAGAAATCTACTGTAATTGTCTTTGTTACTGGCACATATATTCAGCTGAATAGTGTATAAATTTTATCACTTTTGTTGGTCTTTTTGGCTCAGTAGGTAATGTTGTAGATCACAGCTAAGTTTGTTAAGTTGAATAATGCTTCAGACTTCATGTTAAGGAAATAACATGAATAGTTAATAAATAACTATTGACTATATTCATCCAACATGATAAGCTATAAATGGTGATTCGCAAACCTTAGGAGCTTGGTTTACACAACACTCAAATAAGCCCTGTTCTAAATTAATTGATGTATAAACTTGGTGTGTATGATTAACTAAAATTTGAATGATTTTCCAGATAATTTGTGTTTGGAACAATAATTGAGAACCTGATTGTGATTGAATGATCTCCCTGTAATTAACAAGGTGATATCCAGGGAGATTGTATTTTCCACTTCTCAGCATTCTTTATTAGCACAACTGATATGAAATCTTTCTCCTTTTCCCTTTTCCCAGTTAGCCATCCTAATCATACAGTGGATAAATACACTTGTATACGTGTCACAAATACCACTGGGTAGCTTCTGAGGTATTACTGGTGACATGTTTAAATGGTGTTGATTGCTTTATGACTGTTTTGTCTGAATGTTATCTAGCATCACTGGCACTTGTATGCATGTTTTAAATCAGTTTGCCAACACTTACCTCATAGAAGCCATTGTTATTTTAGCAACCTTCACTTGAAAGTCCTGAGTATTACAATGGTTTCCATGCTGATAGCACATTGTCCTGGTGAACAAAACTGCCATCGTGGGTGTCTCTTTGTAGGATTCCTGTTGTGAGGGCAGGATATTCATACCAGAGGTGGGTTCTAACCAGTTTCTTTAGAACCGTTGGTAGCTCGGTGATGATGTCACGGAGACAGTTCCGTCAGTGTCTTCGTGGGCGCCTCCCTCTTGTATTTTGCTTCTGCACATGCTCAGAAGCTACTTTTTTATTGCTCTGCGTATGTGTATGGCGCAACCCTGAGCGAACCGGCAGCAAAAGGATCCAGAAAAACACACACCTCCTGATTCATACTGTACACAGGACTTTGATTTTCTGCATTAGTCCCTCAAATTCTAGACTTTGCAAGGTAAATTGCACTAATCTCTACAGTGGGTCTTCATGCAAGTACCAGTATTGTCCTACCGGTATTGTCTTCAAGTGAAGATTATTTTGTCTAGAGTCTTTGATACGGGTATAAAGTGTTGGTATCTTTAAAAATCCCCTAAGGACAAGTCTTAGAGGGTAAAAATGGTGACCTCAATACTCTTCTGTACTCTGGCAAAAATGGCATCCATTAATATAGTGCTGTAAGTAACAGATACTTTATTTATTTTTATCCTGCCTTTATTATTTTTATAAATAACTCAAGATGGCCAACATAACTGATACTGCTTCCTCCTCCTATTTTTCCCACAACAACAACCCTGTGAAGTGAGTTTAGCTGAGAGATTGGCCCAAAGTTACCCAATGGTTTTCATGCTTAAATTGGGACTGGAATTCAAATCCTGGTTTCTAGTGTGATGTCTTAACTCTAAACCAAAAGTAGTTTTTTTCCTATGTTTCCCTTTTGTTATAAAAAGATGAGGGAATGAGTTTAAAATAGAGAAATGTTTGGGTCATCACTTACTGGAAAACCACATTTGATAGTGCTTCTGTAATTATCTTACAAATATTCTACACTGCAGTAAATATAGTAATAGATATGCTGTCTTTGGGTAGGGTGTTGTTGTTTTTTCTGAATACAAAATGCTGAGTTTTGAAAAGGAGGAAATGGAATATTCTATCAGCAGTATCACACTTTTGACAGAATGAGTAAGCACTTGGAATGTGAGTCCAGAGAATAAGTGAATATACTGTATTTCACCTCATCCCCAAATTAATTGTGTTTTATTTGTTTGTTTGCACAGCTTCTATGTTGCTCCAACCTAAACTAACGCCGAGAGGCTTACATACTATATTTATGTAAATAAGGTTAAAAAGTAGAGACTTTAAAGCACAAATAACAATAATACAGAATGCAGTGCCATTGATAAGACTTTTCGTTCATTAAACTCCAGAAAGGGACAGCTTACAGTATTTGTACCTCATCCATAGTCTCCTTTTTTTAAACATTTACTATACTGAGAATTTGAATATCATTAAAAAGCATTAATGTTTGTGTAGGAATGTTAAGCCGATTTAATTTGTATCATTTTTGTAAGAGGTCCTATTTTTCCCCCCCTTTAATGTTTCAGGTATCTTCGAGAGGCCTAATTTGGATGCCGTATGTGCAGCACATCTTCAATCATGGCTGTTTCAGGACCAAAAGCTGTTCTACTGTCATTTGCGAGCCTTTTCCTTCTCACATTTCACCTCTCTGCGGCACACAGGATTCCTGACTACGCTGAAGAAGACGAGGAGAAGCAGTGTTCCAGAAGAGAGCACCCTATGATTTATTTCGAAGGTGAAATATCTTTCTTTTTTAATTCTTCTCTCCTGGTTTGAGAACTGGCAGTTTTAGGTCACTTTGGATTGCAACCTTCAGTAGCCTTTCCTGTTATTTCAATTACAATTCAATTTTCTAATGAAGTGCCAGAGTGGCATACTCTGTCTTGTTTTATTACAGCCATTTTATTCTTCAGTTCTGAAAGGGCAGAACTTGCTCTTTCAAAAATTATACCATTTGGATCTGTATTTTGCTGTAGAAAGTTAGCTTCCCTGATTCTCTCATGAAATTGTGCCTATTTACCATCTGGATCTCTTTCAGTCTCTGCTGCAGAGAGTAAAGAGCTAAAATGATTTCTGTAATGAAGTTGGTTCGTTTATGTACCCATGTTTTCCCCAAAATAAGACAGGGTCTTATTTTCTTTTCACCCCCTCCCCCCTCAAAATAAGCGCTTGGCCTTATTTTCATGGAGGTCTTATTATTTTTGAGGTGCAGGAGGCGGCAAGCGTGGTCACCTCATGGCTGCTGCTGTGTTTTGGGGAGGAGTTATTTTCAGGGGACGGTTTATTTTAGCGCATGCACTCAAAAGCCTGATTGGGCTTATTATCTTGGGAGGTCTTATATTCAGGGAAACAGGGTATTACATTTATATCCTGCCAGGACTCAGTGCTGCAGAAGGACAGAAGCCACTCAAACATAATAAGCCACTAGGTAAATTTATGACCTAGAGTTATGCTGAATGTCTGAATGCCTGGTTTTGTAATGATAGAAGGGGAAGAATTGTGTGTTTTTAAGATTTTAATTTTTTAAATTAAAATCTTCACACAATTCTCTCCCCTCCCCTCCTGCCATCACAATACCCAGTGTCCAATCCCAGGCATTCTCCAGAAAGCAACTAAGGTGTAAACTCTAGAGAAAGGTCATTTCAAAGGGCAATGCCTCTGAGTCTCAGCCTCCCACACCTTCTGAAATTGAGGAACTACCAATTGCTTTTCCTGGGAAAATCAAACTGATTGGGCCAATTCTAGCAAATGAACACTGTCTTGAAGCTAATCTGATGCCAAGGTATAAATCACAGTTAAAGCATGGATGTGTATATGTGGTAGAGCATCTAATTGCACCTAGTCATCTGGTCTACCAAACAAAACTAAGCAGGGATAGATTTTAAAGGAAGGGCTATAAGAGCTGTTCCTTAACATTGAAGAAACGCCCTAAAAGAAGGTCATGATAAACCATTCTTATAGTGAACACTGAACACTTATTAAATCCTATCCATATAATTACCAGAGGTCAAGCTTGCCTTGGCTTGTATATTTTATCAGCCAGTGTGGTGGCAAAGAATACTGATAGATAATTAAGGTGAGCAAAGAGGTTTGCACCTGATGCTGTTTGGTAAAATGAATATAGAGTCAGCAAACAGTTATAAACTGAAGGACAGTAGGGCACTGTTTTAAGGTACCATAAAAACAATATTTCCTAAATTTTATCAGCTATAAAGTATTTTAAATGTTTTCTCCCCGGCTACAAAAAACTAAACTCTTCCTTCTTTCTTGTAAAAAAGGAGAGAAAGAGACCCAATATTTAGGCTGCTACATCAATGCCGATCAGTTTTACCTAAATGGCAAGCTACAATTCTTAGCTGGTGCAAACAAATCTTATAGATCAGTTTGCATTTTATAAAAGGACATTTTCTTTTGGATTCGCTAGGTAGCAGGTGAATTTATGACCTAGAGTCATCTTGAACATGGCCTTCATTTCATAAAACGTTGCAACCTATCCTTTGGTGATATCCATCTGATGCTGATATTGTTACTTCCACAAATCCATTTTGAAATGAATTTCTCAAGTAGTGAATTGCTAATTTTGCTTTCTGCTTGATACATGCCAAGATATCTGTGATTATTTGATCCTCTATTGAGAGAGAACAAGTAACTTATTTTCCCCCATCTTACCTATTGGCATGTGAACTGTTTGCATTTCACAAATGTCAGCAGCTTTTTCTTTTTTACTTTAGTTCTTTTATTCTATTAATTTTTTTAAATGGATTAAATTAAATTAGTGACATATTTACTTCTGTATAAAAACATTTTGTTCCTAACTTTAATTTTCTGGAACCAGGAAAACTTGATTTTTAGAATTGCTTAAGTCACACCATGTGCTTTATTAGAGAAGAGTAAAAAAAACTTATTGTAAGATTAATTGTAGGGGGAAAAAACTATGTCTTGTTCTTTAAACAAAAAAATGTACCCATACATTTGTTGAAACAAAAGGCAAGGCTTGTCAGCTTTGAGTTATCCTAAGACTATTAACAATGTGGCTTAAAAGGATTAATTTAGAACAGATACTCCTTTTACTTGTATTAGTTTTATGCCTCCAGTGAACACTGTACTGCTTTGTATTTATTGTTGGTTGGATTGAGCATGTTTTGTAAATAACTTCTTAGGTATCTGGAGTACCAATGGAAGTAGGTAATTTCTTTAAAATAAATGCATAAAAAACCACTACAAGCAACACATGCAGTTTTAAAAGTAGTTGTTAGTAGAACTATTTATACGATGGAGGCACAGTTAAGTTGTACTTATTTGTAGCTTTCATAGTCACATGCTCTTTGCTGTATTTTCATGCTAGAATATATGTGACATATTAGGTGTGGTTTTTTTTCACGATCCTAGAAATTTGTTGGAAGAATTGCAACAAGTTGCTAAAGGAATTAACTGCAGAAATCCATTGATAATTATCTGAGCAGAAGGATTAGATAATAAATGTATCCAAGTAATAACATTTGAGAGGCATTTTTCCCATGACTTGTTCAAAAAACCTAATTTGTACCACTATCTCAGAGATTTTCTTCACGCCTCAGAAAGTCTTTACACCTGTTTCATTGTTAATTAAAATATAATGGTAAGATTTCTACCAATAATATAATATTACCAGGTGTTTCACATCGTTTTATAAATCCAGATTATGCTGCATGGATTACGAATAGTAATACCTTCTGTCATTTTCATATCAGAGTAGCCATCAAAATCTGTATCTGTATTTAATAAAGACATTGGATGAAATTTTCCGTAATTTGTGGGACTTCTTCCTCTATTAGAATAACTGTTATATACACTTCATAATCCCATGATTGACGCCCTTTTCTCCAAAGACTCAATATATATCTCTTAACAATATCAGAGCCAAGTTTTTCTAATATTTTATACCATTCAGAAGGTATAGAGTTGTCATTGCTTTATTTGTGTTAATATTCCCTTTAAAATTACAGAAGACAGCTAACTCCCTTAAATTGGCATACGAAATGATTGGAAGATTTATTCCATTTTTTAAAAATCTATCCAACTGAGATAACATTCTCCATTTATAGATGATAGTGCCATTATATCATCATGCACATGTCATCATTTCATGTGCTGCGGCATGACTTTCTGGTCGATTAAAAAAATAATAATTCTGAGTCATCTCCTGGCTAACTGTAATTTATTGAGTGGGGATTGAAAGGTAAGAGAAGCTTGGATTTTTTCTTCTCTGGCTTTTTGGCTGAGGGCCTCCTGGTAAAGCAGATACCTGAAGAGATTCCATGTGACTGGACCTAAGCATTCAGGTCCATTGCCTAGGAAACTCTAGAAGGGTAGGAACCCTTTATTCTAGCGAATAAAGCTGGGAAAGAATATTCAATTTAGTCATGTGAGGAATTTTGAAATCTGTGTTCAGTACCAGATGCTCAGTAGGATGATATTCTACTTTTGCTCTAACCTTTGTCTTTCTGTGTCTGTCGTCAGTACTTACACATTGTTGAGTTCTGGGTTTGAATTGCAGACGTCAGCCTCATTAACTGATTGCATTAAATTTTACTCTCATGTTGCTGTTCCATTGCTTTTATTAAAAATAAAAATTATATTCTTGATTTCTCTAGCTATGAGTTTGTAATCCTGCACCGTATACTCCAAAATCATTTGGACTAGGCAGCCCTGGTTGAAAGGGGAAATTTGGAGCCATACTTTAAATGCTGATTTGTAGGTGAAGAGAGAGTCCTTGTAGTGTCCTATCCAGATTCCAAGTGAGGGAAACAAATGGTGAAGATGTAACTTTTTACCTGGGAAGAATATTTTCACTGAGGGGACAGCCCACCTGGACATTCCAGGGTTCAAGAAGACCAGATATGAGGATGAAGATCCCATGGAGACAGATTTGGGTATTGATTTGGGTGTTGACACTCCTGCCACCAGCTTCCTACTCTCTTTCTTTTGCTATAATTTTCTTTCATTCTTTGAAGGAGAAGGAATTGAGCAAGACATGTCATTAACTTCCTGGAAGTATCATGTTTTCAGAATTTACTTTGCTTGTTTTTGGCCTTTAGTTATTTAAACCAAAGAAAGAAAGAAACTACCGTAATTATTCATGGGTATTGGTGTGTGTATGTGTGTGTGTACCATTTTCTGCAAATTAATAAAGAATTTACTATTTTTGACTGTAGTTATTGATACACAATCTGTGCCTATAAGATACTCATTAATAAAGTTGCAAGATTTCAATTTTATGGAATTTTGTGTTGGAGCAAAGATCAGGATAATTAGTAATTGCTTTCACCTTTGCTGCTGATCTGTATTTATTAAGATGTTATTTTATGTTTTTAACTTCTGTTCAACAATTGTTAAAGATGGGGAGAGAGGACGTATAAAAATAAATTAACTATAGTTTCCCCAAAAGTTTTACTTCTACATCATTATTATTTTGCAGTCAGTTTTTAAAAATATACATGCCTGCAGTATGCAATGAAAAGCATTAGCAATCTGTCCTTTTCTCTGTGCTGATTAATCATGTGCTTTTAGAGCTTGTCTTAAAAATATCTAAAAACAACTCAAACTGCTTAAAAGTGCTGTGGGGCATTCCTACATGTCAATAACTGCACATAGCACTAATTAACTTGCTAGATTGTCAGGTTCTTGGAGAGACTGTTCATTTTATTTAGAATTTGTTAATTGAATTTTATTTGGGATTTTCACTTTTGGCTACCATTGTTGCTTGATAGGGTGAAGATAATTCTTCTATTTAAGGTAGGCAGCCGAAACATAACGTGTATTTTATGAGCAAACCTTGTTTAGAAGGAGGTAGCTGATCTATGTGATACAGCAGCCTTTCAAATAGAGGTGCAGGTGTAGATGTAGGACTACTTTAAAAAAAAGTTCTTTGCTAGCTATTATTGGTGTATTGCTACATTTCTATGCTTGTTTACTAGTAAGAAAGCTCCATTGAAACAACTGTCTTACTTCTGATGCAAGCATACATAGATAAGATTATCAGTAGATAGGTATGGGGGGGATAGTGTATGTATCTTCTGTGGTCTTCAAGAAATAATTTTAGTAATAACCAGATGGATATGGGGGGTGTGGGTGTATGTGTGCAACTGCTTGGATACATCCCTGTAGTTTTCTTGGCAAGAGTTTGGTTGTGGTTTGCCATTGCCTCCTCCTTCCTTGGGCAGAGACAGTTTGACTGGCCCAAGGCCACCCAGCTGGTTTCGTGCCTAAGGTGGGATTGGAACTCTTGACTTCCTGTTTTCTAGCCTGGTGCCTTGATCACTACACCAAACTGGCTGACTTAAAAGCCTGTAATATACTGTGCAGAAAATGACAGTGCGTAAGCAATACGTTCATATTTTGTTCTTGAAATAAGTGCAGATACAATAATGTTTTCACAGGAGTCTGTACCCATCCTTTTGCAAACATTGCAACTCTTCTTATATATGATCAATTTACATTGCTATAGAGCGAATCTTCCTTTTTTCCATTTTTTTTTTTACAAAAGGAGGCAAGACTTCCAATGCTGTTTTTAATGAAAAAGCTGTTGTAATTTGGAGGGGGGGAAATGGTTGGGTTTTAGATGCTGTGTAAAAGAAAAAAAAGTTTTGTTGCACATAACAAGTGATCTGTCTCAAACTTGAAGGAAAAACATATCGAGCTCTGCTCTGGTTTTCCTTTAGCCTCTCTGATTCTGTCCCTGAAGTAATATCATTGGAATATATAGAGATAGATGGTCCTGAGGAACCACAGTGTACTATAGAGTGATATTTAGGATCTGAACCTAACAATACCAAAGGTAGAGATTGCTTGAATGCCAGCAGCAGACAAGATTCTCATGTTCATAGCACAACTTAAACCAAACACAATAAAGCAGTGCTTCTCAGCCTTGGCAACTTTATGCTGTTTGGACTTCAACTCCTTTTGGGGCCAAGAGAAAGTGACTGGCCCAAGGTGCTTTAAAGTGGGATTTAAAAATCCTAAAGGTGCTTTTTCAAAAGTTAACTAGACTTTGTTTTTCAGTTCTTCAGAACTGAATAAGCTTCTTGGATGAGAGTTGAAACATCTTCAAGGGAAAAAAACAAAGTCTAGTTGCTTTTGGATAAAGCACCTTTGGGACAACCATGATCTGGATGACTGAGAATCTCCCTAGATAAATAATTAAAAAAAAAAACAGCAAAAGGCTTGTGCAGGGCACAAAGTAGGGCAGAGTATTCATCAGCCTTACTGTGGATTTGTGATAGGCTGGTTTTAAAGATCGGGCATTTTGCTTAAATGCAGAAAGTCGGTTGGGTAGTATAACAATTGGCAGATTGGCAGCTTTGCCTTATTTCTTTATTTCTGTCCCTGTTGGTTTTTAACACAATAATCAAGTCAGCCTAAGAGATAGATGAGATTGCCCTCAAATATAACCAGTCAAAACCGAGTGATTCCTTTCGCCAGTCAGAAATATAATTCAGTTCCTGCCACCTTACTATAAGTCGTGATTTTTGACATGCGAAGTAAACTGGAACAGCTGTCATCGAATAAGCATAGTTTCTTTTCCTCAAGAACCCATAAGAGAAGCAAGGAAAAAAAATGTATGTGAGCTCCATGCTGTGAGCTTTATTCTTTTATTAGCCTGCACTGAACAATAGACCACAACCTTTGCCTTTGATGCTTTGGAAACTTCACAAGTGAAAAGGAACTTGGTGACAAATAAATGACTGAGTATCAACAGCCACAGTAGGGATATGCTTTACCATGTGGCAGGCAGAAAGAAACCCTGAGGTATTTTATTACAGATTTTCTAGCCATTTACAAAACCATATGGAATGTTGTTAATATGAAAATAAAATGAAAATGAAAGAAAGCTGGTAATCCTTCCATGGTTGGAACCACATCTGAAACCATTCTATGAGACTTTGGAAAGTTGGGAGAATAATTTTCTTTGGCAGAAAAAAAAGTCAGTAAGTTAGAATAAAAATTCACTAACGTGCCAATATGTAATAGTATTTTTCAGTGCCTATCTCTGAGATTATTCACATATTTACTTATTAAATTATATTTATTAATTTAATTAATTTGTATTATTATATGGTTTCTCAAACAGTACGGCAGATGTTTAAATTGGATTTGACATTTTTATCTATCTATTGAGTTGGGTAGATGTTTATTTAGTCTTGTTAAAAGTATTCTCGCAGGATGTAAGCTGTTGTGAGTAAAGCTGCCTTTTGCAATTGACTAATGGCGTTCAAGTGGTGTTCCAGATGTTTTGGGATTGAACCCAAGGCCCCTGTTACTATTGGTACTATCTTTAATTACTTTTGGCACATTTGTTCCACTTCTATTTGAAGGTCTTCGTAGTTTGTGATTTGTCTCCAGTTCTTTTTCTTCTATTCTGCTGTCTCTTAAATACTGCCGTGTCCACTGTCCAAACTTTTTAAATCTTATCAACAATTGTTAAGTCACAGGTGTTAGGTGCCAAGTATCTGTCTGTTTGAATTCTAAAGTCTCAGAGCAATTCTGCTTCTTCATTTTCTATTCCTTTCTCTTTTATGGTTCCACGAGTTCTGGCAAATGGTATTTCTTACATAACTTCCAATGCACTATTCTTGCTACTTTGTCATGCCATTGTAGTTAGTCTGTATGATCTTGCCGCAGCTAACCAGGTGATCTATTGTTTCTTCAGTTTCTTTGCAGAGACTACATTTGCTGTCTATTGCTATCTTCTCAATTATGGCTTTGTATGCATTTATTTTTAAGGCTTGGTCTTGTGCTGGCAGAATTAACTCCTTGGTCTATTTCTTCAATTTTCTGGCCCTTAGCCATCTACTTTGCCTGCTTTTTTTAAAATTTACTGGCCATGTAATACTTTTTCTTCCCATGTCTCTTTTCTGTTCATTATGGTCTGTCACAGCCAGCCAGATGTTCAGGCTGTATTTGGCATTTTTGTCCACCTATCAAGTCCTTCCCAAGGACCTGGGATAGACGCATGTGGGTGTTTGATGGTGTTAGAAGTATTATCTCAGGATATAAACTGTTCTGAATAAAGTTGCCTTTTGCAATTGATGGATGGTGAATTTGTCAATAAGGATGGTCTTCAAGTGGTGCTCCAGTGTTATTAATTATTTAGCATAAACCATGATGCGAGCTGATAGAAATAATTTGGCAAGCTGAGCTTGGGAGAACTCTAGAATGAGATAAATCTGGGGAAACTGTCCTTCATTCACAAAATCCCTCTTCATGCAGAGAATTAACCGCAAGCTACAAATTTTAGGGTGAGCATTTTAAAGAAAGGAAGTGCTTCATGGAAGAAAGTATTTAAATGATCAGAGTCAGTAGACTTCAAGCAGGTATGGGGGGGGGAGAAAGAGGCCGGAAGGGGAATCACAAGGAAGCTAAAGAGGAAATCAACTACACAGGGAAAAGAATGAATGGTAAAGTTAAGGAAAGGGAAATGTGAGTGATCACACTGCTTGTAACTGTAAAAGAAAGAGAGAAAACAATAAATCTGAAAGTCATCAAATATAACTCCCCCATAGATACAGTCTATATTGGAGTCTGCAGAAAATTTTATGCTGGTTTTCATGAAATATGGTTCATATAATGGATGTCAGTTCAATTACTGGCTGTATTAGAAATGTAATAAATAGTTAAAACCTGAGCCTAGATTTGGAATGTTTAATATAGCCTTATTTTGTTACTGCCTGCCTGTAGTGAAAAGAAATCTTTAAAAAATGATGTTAGCAGACCACAGTTCCAATGAGTGGAAGATTACTTTCTATAGATTGTGTAGATCAAGGCAATACCTATCAATATTTTATATGTTTAATATTCAAGATGACTCCCTCTCATTGAATAAAAAAAATTAAGGATGATCAATTATGTGATTTGATTCAGGCCATAATTTGGGGATAATAAATAAATAAGTTAGTTCATCAGATTTACTGGGACTGAGAAAAATATGAATAGGATTTTATTGGCATGTAATTCTGTATAGTCTTATAGAAACCAATCTTGGCTGCAAAGGGAAAAAAAAGTTGAAAAGGAAGCTTTTTAGCATTTCTTGTGTGTATTACACCAATTTGATTTTAAAAAATTATAAAAAGGATTACTGTTATGTGCTCACTTATCTGGAAATAAATTTCTACTTACCGGTAGTTACTTCTTCTTAGTTACTTTTAGAGTTGACATTGTAGGACTGCATCAATAAAGACTGCTAGAAGAAGGTGACCACAAAGTACTTCAAGCTATTGTTTAGGGAACATTGAGATAAAAAGTTTAATGCTTCATTATAATATGTACGTTTTGTCATAGGAAATACAAAGGAAAAGTACATACTGAGTCAGAATACAATATTAGATGGAGGCTGTGAACAATTTATAATAACAATAGTTAATTAAATTGGTATGCCTCCTGACTATCAATGACTCTTGGCAGTTCATGACAAGAACAACAACAAAAATTACAATAAAATCAAGTAAAAATAAAAGATGGCCAGTGTGATAAAACAAGGCATCTCACTTTCCCTTGCCAAAGGCCTGAGTGAGAAGGCAGGTCTCCATGACTCTTCTAAACAACAGGAGTGGGGACCACTCCTAGATCTTGGGGGGAGGGTAGGCACTGCTGCAGAGAAGATGCATTCCAAAGTCCCAGAAGTTGGTATTGTTTAACTGAAGGAATTTGAAGTGTAATAACCCTGCAGGATTGAATTGACCAGGCAAATGCTATGGAGACGTGATTCCTCTAATAACCAAACCCAATGTGATGCAGGACATATAAGCACTGAGGGGACAATTTGTCCATATATTTTATGGACTAAACTCTCTCCCCCCTCAAAAAAAACCACCTCAACCCAGATAGTCATTAGATAGAAAATCCCCTTGTAATGGTAAAGCCCAGGTAGGGCTTGATTGGATGGAAGTATCGAATGACAATTACTAAAAGTGGCCATACTCCCTTTTGTAGCCTGTCATATCCTAAAATGTAGGGATTTTAGCTTTTAGCTTTTAAATTTAGGATTTTTGGCTACTGCAAATGCTCTGAAAAGTATCAGGCTAATTTTGGATGAAAGCTATCTACAATCCGGCTTTGATTCCCATTGTGTCATTTTTGCAATAGCTTTGTGATATGTCCTTAGTGATTCGGTCTAATTTAGACTGAACATTATTTTGGAATCTCAGTATGACATTACGTATTTTGAAAAAATGAACTTCTGAACTAAGATGTTAGCTTTTCAGAAGACATTAATTGTGAACTACATGTATCATGATTGTACTTGGATTCATTCACCTACTAAATATAAACAGGTTGTTGAATATAAAGCTTAAAAAACCCAAACAGATGAAGGGTAGATGGAGCTTGTTTCCCAGACATGTCAGTAATTCATTAAGTTCTTTTTCTCTCCTTCTTTTAAGTATATTATTGTTACTTTGAATTATTATTTCAGTACAGGGTAGAACACTTTGACTTTTAAAACAAGATTAGGGTTGTGCAGCACTTTGGATTTTAAAGGGAAAAGATGCTGAAATATACAGGCATGCTGACATGGAATCTATTGGCAATTTTTTAAAGCAACTGCATCTTTTTCCAGTAGTGGCTGCCTGCAGTTGCTATACAAACCTGGTAAAGTCATATTTAACATAAAGAATAGCCAATGGGTGTCCATACCTACTCCAACATTTCTTTCTCTCTCTAAATCCAAAGTGCTACATGCACACACCCAAAATCAGGCGCAAAAGATGAGGACCACATGTGAAGTTCCAATTAAACTGATTTATTATCTATCATGCCTCTGCACAAGAATCTACTCAGTTAACATTAGCACTATCTTGGCATTATATAAGGCTTAATGGAATTCAGGTAGTCCAATTGTGACATTGTAGAGACTCTGGGATGATTCCTCTTTTGACTCCATTTCCAGGTTTTGCTACTCCTTTACCTACACCCTCACCTGTCCATCTATTTATTTTTGATGGCAACAAAGGCATGTCCCAGGGATGTCTTGATGCTACTCTAGGGCCTGTTTTTTGAAAAAGTGGGGAGAGTAAGTGAATGAACTGTCTCTTTGCCTCTTCCTTTTAATGCAGCTTTTAGATTGTAGGTTTCATGTTTTTGTGTTAGTATCTCACATGTTTCCTTGAAATTAATTACAGATGGCAGTAGAGACTGCCTAGGTATCTGGCTTCTAGTGATTGGCTCATATTCATTATCATCAGTCTATGAACAACTGGGTGTCTTTTGCTCAACTGTATTTATTAATTAAAATTTTATACTATCCATCTCACTGTGACTAGTCAAAAAATGAAATGACTTCAAGGAGGAAAACTATTTCTTATAGTTCTTTGAGTACGAGGTATGAACATGAGTCTTGAGAAAGAGAATATACACACCATTCTTAGCTGCTGAATGGTTCTTCCCAATAGGTACACATACTCAGTGACATGTAACTTAGGACTAGTCAGTTTCTGGTAATGGCCATAGATTTGCAATTGAAGGATTTATTTATAACTCTGGCAGACATCCAGTAGTATGTCCAATATGCTTTGTTTTATTGCCAAAGTGTTTATTGTCAAATCAGCCTTATTTCATAACAGTGTTTTCTGATATATAAATCTTTTGCTTGAAGGCTAATTAAAGGGGTTGCTAAAGGCTCTGTCAATTCTCTGGATTTCAGTCTTTAGGGGTTCCGGCCTTTTGATTTCTTACAGCATGTCTTTCAAGGTGTTCTTATTACTTTCATTATTCCTTTCGGCATTGGATTCTCCCCTCTTCAGAAGAAGGGATCACAGTCTGTGTTGACAGTTCATAAATCACAAGACTTTCAGCAATAAAGCAGCTTTGGGTGTTCCATATAAGTTCAAGACAGATTTGAAAGGTACTTCAACACTTTGAGTTGGAAATAAAAAGTTTCCTCTTCTCAGTGGTAAGAAAATTGTAGAAACAATTGAAAGCCGTGAAGATATTATGAATTTTCATTTAGATTCTATACATGATTACCCAGATGTAAGGATGTTTAAAACCTCTCTTCACACCTTGTGTATTTGACATATATTGGGTAACTAATACTAAAAATAAAATAAGTCTGACTTTCTATGGCATATGATGGGAAGGCATTCCAGGAGTAGGAAGTATGCTGTTAGAAGTTAAATTTACTGTCAAAGAAATAAAGGGAGACTAGTACAGCTGTTTCAAGCTGTTTAGCTCTCATCAGCTAGTCATACCCTTCTGGGATTCAAACCCGGGCTGCTGGCATATTAGGCAGATGTATTAACCTCTAGGCCATAGTGTTGTAGAAAAGACAGGAGTTTGCCAAGCACTTTAATGCAGGAAAGATATTTATTATTGCGCAGGTTTAAACAGCAAGAGCACAACAAAATGTCTGAACCCCGAAAGGTTCGGAATACAGAATATTTATAGGAGTACATTTCCGGGGTACATATAAAGCCAAATATGGTTATAACATATGTGTCCGTATATTG
>JANHFT010008036.1:171495-230426 GCA_032467955.1 Pseudoxenodon macrops | reverse complement strand
AGCTGCTTTTGCATGGTGTCTGAGTCAGTTGTGTTGTTTTGTGTTGTGTAAAAGTGTAAAAGTTTTTTGTGTTCTGTATAAAGTGTAAAAGCACACCCACCCAGTCACCTGACCTCCAAGCCACATCCACAAAATAAGCCACACCCACAGAACCGGTAGGGAAAAAATTAAATTTCACCCCTGCTACCCATCTCACAAAGGCGATTCTGGTGCCTAACAAAGATATTAAAAATGCAATATAAAAACAATATAAATAATAAACTTCAGAGCCAACCAAAACATAAAGTGTCTATTGAAGGCATAATTCACCAACACTGAGTTACTTTCGCAACCATCTTGTTCAGAAAACATCCAAAGCTTTAAAAGCTTTCTAAAAAGTGAGCAGAGACGAGGCCTAACTAATCTAAACAGAAAAGGTACAATTCCTCGCTCCTGCCTAATTGACCGGACTCAGAGCTTGCCCAGCCTAATGGGAGAGTTAGTAACAACGGGAATAAGTGATGCCTGAAACATAATAGAATTCATTTATTTACATTCTCAGACACACAAATAAAGAATTTAAAATTCAGAAGTCTCAATAAAACAGTATGATTAAAAAAAAAGTTGCAAAAGTATTAATAATGAGAAGAGGATATCGCCCAGCTTCTGCATCCCATAGCAACTGCAAGAAACTTGGCAACCTTGTAAGACTGTAATTTCAGAAAGAAGACTAAAATTTCTGATAATTAGGTTTACGAGTGCCAGATGCCATGGCGACACAAGGGGCAGTGCAGCAAAGGAAGGGTTATTGACCTTACTCACTCTGTATCTGAGCAGAAGCACATGTGATTGCTATGTGGGAGACTAGTATATTTACCTATAGTCTTCAAAATAGGTGAACATTTTAACACAGGTAAAAAAAAAACCTTCTACATGAGACATTCACGATGTTTTAGAAGTAGCTGTCTCATTTCCAAATTATGGTGAAAACTACTTTATGTAGGTTTGATCGGATCCCAATTCAAGTACTGCCTTTAATTCGGTTATCATACATAACCAGGGAGTCAGAGAAACTGGAAAAGGTGTAGGTATAATAAGGATGATCTGACCTTGAAACTAAGTCTTATGAGAATTATGGAACTGAGTAGGTTTATCAGAGAAACGATGACTGAGAGATGTTATAGTACCTTTAAGTCCATGAGAGGTGTAATAATGAGAAACTGAGTATAAGACAAAGAATAATCTTAAATTATATCAAGACAGGTTCAAGTTGAATGTTAAGACAATTCTCTAAAAATAAGAATAGTTTGCCAGAAGGACCAAGGTCAAGGGAAGTGATAGGTTTTCTATCATTTGATACATATTCAAGCAGAAGCTGAACAGTTTTTCATCAGAGAAACCTTAATTTGGATTTCTGCACTGAGCATGATAGTGAACTTAATAGATATTTCTAAGTTAACCAGGTCACAGTTAAGATGATGCAGTTTTATGGTGTCATAATGCCATTGTGAATTCAAGTCTACACTTAAAGATCTCTATGCCTTTATATCCATCATAATTTTATGATTCTGTCATGCTTTCATACTTATTTCAGTAATCCATAAGATGTTGTTTGTGCTGTAGGTGGACATGAAGGCATAGAGATCTTTAAGTGTAGACTAAAAGATCTTTATGTGATCTTTGAATTCATGATAGGATATTTATTTTATTTATTTATTTATTTTTATTTTATTTATTTATTTCATCAAGCATGTATTAGATAACAGATATTAAGTATAAACAGGATTATGAACACATGAAATGGATACGAATAAAAGGGAACATTAGGACAGGGACAGTAGGCACACTGGTGCGCTTATGCATGCCCCTCACCATAAAACTGTATCTTCTTAACCATAACCTGGTTGAGTTGTCAATCCAAGTCTCTCCCAGCCCAGAAGAGAAAGGTGAGACTTTATTATATTTAATATCGAAATATTACTTAGAATTATCTTCATTTTGATTTTGTTAGCTAATATAATTAAGATTTTGGAAATTTGGTTACTTGGAATTACCTTCAGTTTCGTTTTGGTAGCTGATATAGTTTGGAAATTTTGTTGCAACCAGACGTGGGATTCATTTACCTTCCTACCAGTTCACAAATGTGAGTGCACACGCCTCATCTGCGCATGCGCAGAGAGCTGTACGTTACATCAGGGCGGGTGGGCGGAGCCTCCCACAGTCACTGCTACCAGATCGCGTGATCAGAGAGAACCGGCTGAATACCATCACCGGTTACAACTCAGATGTTCCCTTTTTCTATTTATCCTATATCAAAAAGTAGTTTAAACATAATTAACTTCTGTCTCATTCTAATATCCCCCAAACACACAAACTGTAAAAGTCTGTTTCATGTAAAGTGGAATAATGAACTGCAGTGTGGTTGAATCAGTTTATATTTTTACTGCCACTTTACACTAGCTGAAGCTTCAATTTATCATTAAATTAAAATGCACTCTAAGTAGAATGCAGTAAAAAAGGGAGGAATTTGATAAAGAATACATTTTGAACTCATTCCAAGTCACCACCAATATTGCTTCCTTGGTGCTTGAAACAACACAATTAACAGTGCTACACTCATTTTCTCTCTCACTCACCCAAACACATCACCAACCTAAAACCCCAAGATTTATAAAGTTTGAATTAAATGGAATGCTGACAGTCCCACTATAAAGACATTATAAAGTCATCAGTTAGATTCTCAAAATGGACTAAGTGGTTTTAAACGTTTAAACTTTAAAATCAAAATTTTGGTTTTATCTACCGATAAATTAATGAAACAAAATGAACATAGACCAGATATCCTTTAAATAAAACAATATGTAATACTCAAAATATCGACAGAAGTTTGGAAAGCTTTTATTATTTCTAGCCAAACAAATTGATGGAATGATATAAAGGGGATAGGGACTAAGGACTATTGCCTGGCTGGCTGGCTGGCTGTCCATCAGGACCAGAGTTGATGTGATGGAGCTAAAGTTGATATAGATGCAGAACCCCATAAAACAAAATTTTAGTTTGATAATGGCATAGATCAGGCCACTTGCTGCAGAGGAAACCATCACCAAATGCATCAATGCTATATGAGCTATGAGAGAGGTTGCTGGGCAGAAATTGAATTGATGCCGACTTTTCCATTCTAAGCTTTCCAGACATGTGGCCCAATAAAACATTGGCAAGCTGGCCTGTGTTTTCTACTACAAAAATATACCAACATTTTATTTATTTTTCTCATTTCTGTACCACTCTTCTCTGTCAAAGACAGACATGCACATCAGGGGTGGGTTCTAACTTACCTCGCCACCGGTTCGCTGCCTCCCGTGCCATGTGGGCGCATCTCATGAGCGTGTGGGCGCCTCACACGTGCACATGTGCAGTACAAAGGAATTACCAAAAAAAGGCCAAAAACAAGATGGTGACACATGCACAGTGCCAGAGACATGGCTTCTGCGCATGCGCAGAAGAAGAAGAAAAACCCCAAAAAATTAAAAAAAATTAAAAAAAATTAAATTCCACAAAAAAGATGCCAGTGTCCACGGACCAGAACTGGTTCTGTGACATCACCAGCGGCTTACTACCTACTCTATATAACCAGTCCGTTCCAGTAGGAACCCACCTCTGGAACTACCTCCCATTTATTATAGATTGAAACTGCAATGATATATAATAATTAGAACTTTCTTTATCATTAAGTTCTCCAGATGCCTCTTTTGTGGCTGGCCACATTGAGCTTGCTGCATGGAGTGGATGAAAGAGAGAAACAGTGAGAGAATGTAAATAAATACATTAATATATAAACTAATATCTCATTCATGATTTTGGAGAGAAGTATGAATTTGAGGGAGTAGGAAGTATATTTGCAGTCAGTGACACTCCAGAGTAGCCTTTCTCAGATACAATAAAATGTGTGGAAATTCTACTCATATTCCAGGGGAACAAGAATGAGCATATCCTTCATGTTTTTTATGGAGAAGGCAAAAAGAGCTTCCTCTATCTACGAAGCGTCTATGTGGGATTCAGAAATCTGGTTTCTGGGATCTTGTTACATTCCAAAAGATCCCGCTGATAGAAAAGCTCTGTACTACAAGCCATGGCCCACTACACATTAAAAGGAAAGTGAAGGATACAGTTAGTACATTTATTTTACTCCCCTGAGCACCAGTCTTGCTTTTTATAATAACTGAAGAAATAAATTACGTGTACAATGGGAGTGTTAAAATAGAGTTCAGCAACTGAATATCATGGCATTTGGGGAACTCTGGCTCTTCAAATGAACTTTACTTTTTTCAGAACAGGACATGGCCAGGAAATTATTCCAACATGAACATGAAGATTTGTGATGACATCTGTCTCAGGTCTTGAGTATTTTGAAGTACAGTATTTTGATTATGGCAACTTGTATGTATCTGACATTTATAGTGTTCTGTCCACTTAAAAGTCCCAGAGGCTGTAATCAACAACTTCCTTAATTGTGTTACTGGAGAAGGAGAAATAACTAGCTGGTGCTGTGTAAAAGCCTTTAAGATAATGTTGGACTAATATGTATGATAGAAGTTTTATGTCAGAAATTAATAGTGATTTGAAAGTAATCAGGCTATTAATCTGATGATGTAAAGTCATGGGGCCACTTCATATTTTGTTCAATGATAAGGGAATTTATTAGGGAGTTTACACATAACTTACTGGGGGCATGCAGTATAATAAGTGACTTGGGAATCAATTCTCATGGTTGATAAATAAACTTACAGACTACTTTGTGTAAAGTGAGGGAAGGGCATGGATTCTATCAGATTTTTCCATTTAATTTATGGTGCTGTACTTGGAGGATATATATACTTGTTCCTCTCAATTCATAGAAGTGCAAGATTTAGATGGACCAATAAAGAACAGAAAGAAATATACACTTCATGGCCTCTGTGGCATTAGGAGAGCGATGGTGACTTCTCATATATTTACATTCTGTGTGGTGTGCATATAATTGGCCGCTGTAGCTGTTTTGCTGTGAACAGACAAATCCTGTGTGTTTGTAGATGTGGTAAACCCATGTCACAAATTTTGCTGCACTTTAAATCAATTGCACCTAAGCAATATTGGGTACTGGAGTGCGATGGAGAACATGGCTATTTCCTCTTGGGACAGGTTAGAAAGGCAAACACAAGGAACACTGAGTTTGATTTGTCACGAGTTATTCATTTCTAGGATACTTGCTTTCTTCCAGAAAAAAGGTATTTTTTAATTTTAATTTGTATAAGGATTATAAGGAGTTAGGCCTGTTTTTTTTAAAGGCTTTTAGTCAAAATCAAGGCATTGCTCTAAAAAAAATAAAGAAATGGAAGTAAGGGAAGCTGTCTCTGCAAGAAAGATGTAAGAGTTCATTGGATTCTTACTGTATATATACATTTCATCTAGTGAAGAGAAGTAAAATCATCTGATGGATGTGAGGTTCTTTTAGATACAAGTTGTGTGTTTATTCCCAAGATGTCTTTGGCATTTGGCAGTGACATATAATATGGCGGGGGGTTCCCCCCCTCACCCAAGTGCTTGGTTCATAGCTGTCATATGATTGTTTGATCCTCTTTTCTTCTCAGAGAATAACATGAGTGCAGAAAGCCTGGTGATGGTGTGAATTGGGGTAACTGGTAGTTTGGACTATCAGGGAAAGACATGCTGTGTTTAATCATCTCCCAACTCTTTAGAGGTTTAAATCTATGAAGTGACATGTCATGCAGCCTTTAATTTAGCAATCAAAAAGGGATTCTTTATATACTTTGCCACCCATGGTCATAAGTAGAACTCAGGGCAGTTACCTGTTACTTCTCTGCCTTCACTATCATTTTAAACTATCGTAGAGAGAACTGAGCTGCCTACAGTGCACATATTTTTCACCCCATAATTCTTTCCTTGTATGTTTTTTATACTGTCTGTTGTTTAAAGGTAGAGATGATAGGAGAACCTCTTAAACTAGTGTGTCAAATGAAAAACAAAGGAGTAGGAACAGCGTTACGTTTTCTGCTGCCTTTTCGAAATGGGTTTGTCAAAGAAAGGAAGAACACAAATCCATTGGAAATGACAAGAGAAATTGGAGCATCAGAATAGGATCCATAAAATGTTTCATTATTTTGAAATGATCACAAAAGAAAAATGCCCAAACTTCTGGAGAACGCATGTATTATCTTGTTCTCTTGTCTAATGCATGAAGATTTTGATTATTAAGCTCCGACAGAAACATGCTTGAAATAAATTTATATTAAAGAATAAAAAAAAGGTTAATAAGATACGAGAACACCTTGGTGGTATTTTGGCATCTGTTGTTGGTTTGCATATTGCTAAATGTCCTGGCAAATCCTGATGGATTGGAGAAGGATGGTTTCAGGTCAGCCTTGATGAGTTAGTCTCCATTACTTCCTTGTTTCAATTATGATTGCGAGGGTTTGAAAAATTCACACCCATGGATAGAGAATTCTGAAACAGAGAGGCTCACATTGAAATCTAAAGGAAGGAATTTTCAGATCCCAAAACATCAAAAAGATCTAAAACAAGCCTCTTTGGGATTAAGGATTTACTAAATTCTACTTAGAAAGAACTTCTGGTTCTGTATATATATATACACTGTATATATTGTATATGCATGTGTATGTGTCATTACATGGATTTTTTTTTTTAAAGGTTGGATGAAGAAAAATGAAATATCTGGCTATTCTCTAATAGCGTTGTTTTGGAATATCCGGTAGTTATTGATATTCATGACTCTTATTTTGTATTGTATTAAGAATAGCTGAAGGACACCTGGCATACTGTGAATAATAATTTGCAACACTATTTTGTGCAGGGTTTGTCACATTGGAGTTATATCTGGCATCTGGATTCCCAGTCTTCCAGAGAATCACAGGAGACTGTAATAACATTATAGGGAGATGATTTAAGGGCAGGCAAGGGAGTAGGGAGATCCTAGAAGATAACAACTGAGGGAGAGATGGTTAACATTTGGGCATTGAAGCAGCTGGCCTCCCAGTGGTTGCGTCCAGTCTTATCCTTTAGTTTGCAAAATGGACATAACAAAAAAAATTGTGCTAGTAGAATCAACCATTTTGACAAATTTTAGCAGCTTAATTTTGGTGTATGGGGTGGAGCTGCATGTGTGAGGTAAATCACAGCTCCCTGTCTCTGATTTAGTATACTGTGGCATACACGCTGCTAAATTCATGGCTCTCCTGTTTTAGCAATTGATGGTTTTCTGGCTTCTGCAAATGGGATTCAAAACTCTTACAGCATTTTAAAATTCTCTAACATCATTTTGCAGTTTTTGCGTGATCTGCATCAGCTTTTATATGCAAGAAGTGTCATATATAGGTAGTTCACAACTTACAACCATTTGCTTAGTTCAAAGTTACCACAGTGCTGAAAAAAGTGGCTTACTTGTTAAGTCTTCGTACTTAACAACTGTCGCAGTCATGTAATCAAAATTTGGGCGCTTGGTAATTGGCATGTTTATATGACAATTGGTGTGTCCCAGGTTCATGTATCATCATTTATATCTTCCCAGTAAACTTCTGACAAGCAAAGTCAGTGAGGAAGGCAGATTTGCGTAATGACCATGGCAACAAAGATCATAAAATTGGGCGTGATTCACTTAACTATTTTTTTAGTAATAGAAGTTCTGGTAACAATTGTGCTTGTAAGTTGAGGACTACTGGTAATAAGACTTTATTAAGTTCCCCTTTCACGTGAATCTGTAGTACAGCCAGTCATTTGGAACTTTTGAGTAAATTGCCATTAGAAGGTTAATAATAGACTCTACTGCTCCTTACCATCCAGTCCAGATGGATAAGCAGATAGGACCTTAAAATGTGGCCTAAATTTGATAATGTTTGGAACAGTTTTTGTCAAAATTAGCTGGAGATTAACACACAGTTAAGGTTTGGGCCCTAGCAAATTTGATGACAGTTATCTATGTTTTAGATGTATCCCATCTTTTACTATTGTCGTGATTTTTCTGTGGAACTAACCATGAAAAATATCTAATAATTGTTGGTGGTGTAAAATGGAAGGCTGCTAAACACTGCAAGATAGAGGTACCATATGATATCCTGAAATATTGATTGCTCATTTCAGCTGTTAAATGTTAAATCCCCAGGGGATTAAGATAACATTTCTACCATTAAGAACCAATGTTAAAATGTGACCCTTGAAAGGACACACAGACATAACCACACACCCATGGTCACCTTCTTAACTCCCTTGAAATTTCACCCATTTCGCTCAGCATTAAAAAAATTTATAAGGACCCATCCTTTTTAATCAAGCTTTTGGTTGTTAATTATTTTAGTATTTAAAACATTTAGTTTTAATCTTTACACTGTGCCTGCATGTGTTTTAATTATGCTAGCTGCCTTAAGTGCTCATCTGAGCAGAAAGACAAGATATAAATTGAATAAACAAGTGTTATACTACTTATAATACCATGGGGAAAACTAAAAGCCAAAACCTCTTCTATTCTTTTAATGATAAGGCAACCTGAAAGTTAATTTTATTGTATTATTTCTTTCCTACAGGAAATAATGCCTTTAAAATATATACACACACACTACAATCTGTGGTAACATTTTGAATGTCAGTTGGTAACCCTGAAAATAATTTCATAAGCATTTCTATTTTTATGATTCAAGTGTTTAAGGTTGTTGCATAGGGTTGGATTTTTTTTATACATACACTGTGTCTTTTTCCAAAGAATACAAAATTAAGGCTTCATCTTAAAATGATTTGGGAGTAAACAACTTTTTTAGAAATATATTCTACTGTTTTTGCTTCCCCTTAAATCTATCTAACTGAAAAACAGGAAATGAGCAGAATATCTATTATCTTGATACTGTTATCTTTTCCATTAATGTTCTGGGTTATTGTTGTTTTCTTTTGCTTCCTCATTTGTTCCATCTTGGTCAGATCCTCTATAAACCAAATGCTAACTAAAGCACACCGAGGGCTTTTAATAGAACTCTATGTGGTAGAACTCTTATATGTGGTAGTGCAGGATTTTAAAAAATCTTAGAGTGCCCAGTAAGCCTTATCTGTCAAATTTCCTTGTGATTAACCCTTAAGAATAATTGTGTCCCATTCATCTTTTTAGTACGATAACCTGATACATGTCTAATTTTAGCGGAAAATTGTGATTCAGAAAGGATGGCGGTTCAAACATTTTAATGTTTTTCAACACAAGGAAACCAAAGTATCTTGCATTACGGGAGATTTAGATCTCCACATCTTTCTATAGTTTCTAATGAATACTCCCCAGTCCCACTAGTGAGATTTCTTTTTGTTTAAAAAAAGAGTTTTATACAGGAATAATAGTGATTGCCATGAAAACGTCTGCCATTAAATAGCCTTTGCTCAACCTGTGATAGTAAGATATGAAGCTACAGTCAGCTTCTTTCCATTACCTACTACTTAGATTAGAAGACTGGCCATTAAATTGACTTTATTAGAATTAATTAGAAAACTGACAAACCTTGCTTCAGGAGCTGCTACCTTGGTGGGAAAACCACCACCCCCATATTATATCAAAGTGGAATTTCATAGATTGTTAATTATCCACATATTGAACGATACTCTGTCGGAGATCCATTAGTTGAATGCCATGTGGAAATCTTGCTCACTAGTGATGTCATTTTGCCTCTATCTGTTTTCATTTTTCTTTGCAGATCTGAAGCCTTGGGTTTCAAATTTCACATACTCTGGTGTACGGGACTTCTCTCAGCTTGCTCTAGATGCCAATAGGAATCAACTCATTGTTGGAGCCAGGTAAATTAGAACCTTTTAATTGGAGCAAGATTGCTTCTCCAGTTCATTGCCTGAATGTTACTGTCTGCAAAAAGAGATTGCTTTTTCAGCCTGCAAGCACACTCCATGTTGCTTTTAAAGCAAAGCCTTAATTTATGTAGAAAGGTTTTAGAAATGCAGTAATGATGTTGAAGAGGAGAAAATTGCCAGTCATTCTTGTGGGGAAAAATGTAAGTAAAATGAGGAATTAATGAAGCAAAAAGCTGTCATTTCCCACGGATAACAAAGGCTATAAAATCTTTTCTCAGTGAGGTGGTGTCCACATGTATGGAAACAAAACTAGATGAAAGAAAGAATTCAGTGCATTAATGGAGAACATGTTCACATACTTATGTAGTATAGCCCTAGTATGTCAGGCAATTTGTCTTGGAGACGTTTTCATTTGAATGAACTAGAATGATCATCTGTGCTATTGCTAGAACACTTTGCAGAAAATTATAATCCCCCCCAACTTTTGCATAACCTATGATTACTAATAATGCCACCATAAAATTAGCAGTCCCTAGTTTATACATAAGTAGCATTTATATCCTGACAGCGTTTAAAAACTGAAATTACACCTTCCTAAATTCTTAGTATTTCTGTAACTCAAAGTGCCTGAGATATTATCATGGTAGCATTTAAAGCAGCTCTCTGAAATAGCCCAATCTTCATATTTGTAGGTGAGATTATCCAAGGACACGTGAGAGTTGTTTAAGATACAAACAGGTTCCTTCTTGGCTCTTAAGTCTTTTCAATGCCTATTGCATTATACAGTCTTCCTCTTGCAAAAATGTTGCCCCGCAGGAAAAAAATTTTTTAATATCCATTCGTAACATCCTGGTTTATTGCTGGCTTTTGGGGGCTTGTCAAAACCTACTGTAACTGTGAATTCAGGTAACTCTAGAATACCACAGTACCACTCAAGAAATTTAATATCTACTGTATGGAGTGCTCCATCCCTGATTTTAGGCTCTTGCCTTTTGGATCTGGCTTCATCATTCAGATTCCCTTGAGGCTATTTGTCACTCTGAAAAGTGGCCCCATAGATCTTTTAAATCTACTTTGAGAGTTTAAAAACAGCATTTAATTCCTCATTTGTCTGAAAGGACAGCATATCCAAAGAGCAAGGAAATGGCAATTAAAGGGTAGCAATGTGATATTATCATCTTGTTCAGAGATGAGATAGAGCTAACGCTGTGCAGTACGTGTCTAGTGGAGAGATACACATAAATCACATAGATGCCTTTTGATAAAGAACTTATGAGAAAGATTACACATACTGTGCTGTTTTTCCCCTCTTTATTTCTGATGTTTATGAATTGTGCCGAATGTGCTAGATCTTGTGAAAAACTAAATCTAAGAAAAAAAAAGATTTATTTCTTTGGAAAGAGCAGCAGATCTGGGATGTTAGATGGTTCGAGAACAATGGGTAAGAGGACAGCCTATCAAGAAGAGATGCCAAGGAAAAATTCTGCAAAATCACTGCTAACTTAAAAGGTTTTGTAAAATATTTCTTTTATATAATTATTTATCAAATTTATATGGTGCCCACCTCGCAGTTCAAGGTGATTGAGCGACTTACAATGCAATAAAACAAACAAATACCAAAACTATTAACAGATAGTCGTTTAGTAACCATTCAAAGTTAAACCAACTCTGAAAAAAGTGATTTATGACCGGTTCTTCACACTTACGACCACTGCAGCATTCCTATGGTTATATGTTCAAAATTCAGGAACTTGGCAACTGGCATGTATTTATGACGGTTTTACTGTCCCAGTTCATGTGACCACCATTTGTAATCTTCCCAGCCAGCTTCCAAAATGCAAAGTCAGTGAGGGAAACCAGATTTGCTTAACAATGGTACTATTCGTTTAACAACTGCAGTGATTCGCTTAACAACTGTGGCAGAAAAGGTTGTAAAATGGGGCACAATTCATTTAATAACTGCCTATCTTAGAAACAGAAATTTTGGGCTTAGTGGTAGTTATAAGTTGAGGACTACTAGTATGACAATGAAAAAAAAGTTACAAAAAATTAAAATAAGCTAAAAACAACAAGAAGGGTTTGGAGGGGAGAGATGGGATGGCTTTTCAGTTAATGTACCTCCAGTCAACAGCTTCCTTAGGACTCCATGCCAGTCAGCATAGCCAAGTTTTAAGGTTTTTCCTGAAGATTAAAGGAGCGGGGGAGAGAATTTCAACTCTTGTGGAAAGATGTTCCAAAGGGCAGGGATCATGGAAGAAAAGATTCTTGTCCTGGATCCCACCAGCCAAAATTCCTTGCCTGATGTGGTCTGCAGTAGGTCTCTTTTGCAAGCATGAGCAGGACGGGCCAATTTATAATATATGAAATATGTTTTTGAAGAATTTTGATGGCCAAAAGAATAGACACAACTCCTATTATGACTTTTGAAAGGTGGTCCCCGGAATTAAATGTCTGCATGGTGCTTCATGTCTCTAGATTGTCAACAAAAGAAAACTGGATCAAGGGAATAATCTCAAATTTATATCTCTCTTTTCTTCCAGAAATTCAAATATATAGTATTCCCTCTTCCAGTATAATTTTTCAATTCCCTTGTGGCTTTTTGGGCAGTAAGATTCTGATGGAAAGAAGTTAGACATTTCTGTTTTGAGAGGCAGTCTTGGCTGAGAGTTCTAGTCCTTAAGAATTAATTTTTTTTGGTCTGGTTGGACTTTGGAATTCAGGCTCACCCTCCCAAAAAACCTGGGACAAATGCAGTTAATAAGGTAAAGTTATCAGGGAAAGTAAAGACAGATAAGCAAGTTACTTTTAAATTTTAATTTCCGTGCTGTTAGAGTTCAGCAATATAACCTTAATTTGTACTACCCTTCCTTGTCCCTCCGCTTGCTCCAGATCATTAAAAATTGCAAGCTTTGATGTACAAATCTCAACTTCAGATACCCATTTCTGAAGCTTTTTTTGAGTTGTCATTCTTAAAATAAAAATCTGTATTCTTTGTTTGTGTCCTAATAACACTCCGTCCAAAACTACATTTGGTCTGATAATCGTGTTAAAAAGGAGAACACTTGCTTAAAAGCTTGTTCTTGGCATAAAAGGATGTCTTCTAACCCATCTAGATTCCAAGTGAAATATGTAGCACCCCATTTATAGAATAGGAATTGCTGCATAACTGGGGATAGAGGAAGAGAGAGTGGCAATCAGCTACTGTTGTTGTATCTGAAGTCGGATAGGTGGTTGTAGATGATATTTATCTCCTCTCAGACCTATAGTAGAATACAGTCAGGTCATCTGACAGTTGACAATACTTCCTTCCCCTTACTCTTCAGTAAGGGGAGGGTATTCCAGGCTTTTCCACACAGTTGCAGGTTCATTAGCTGAGAACCGATTTCTCAGTTTTTTGGAGTAGCTTCTTTTTGCTACCCTGATCTCCCTTGTTAATATATTCCTGGCCTGATTGTACAAGATCGTATCTCCTTTCCCTTAGTTCTCCTCTTTGCTGTAAACCAAGGCTTGTTGTTGTTATATGTACCCTAGCTTTTGGTAGGCACACAAAAGCTAATATATGATGTCACAATACCAGTAAATTCATCCGTCTGCTGAAGCAGCTTCAAAAACACTCCAGTCTATGCAATCAAAGCAAGTCTGAAGCTCTAACTTTGCCTCCTCAGTCTGTTCCACAGCTCCAGTCACGAGAAGTTAAAAAAATCTACATTGATAAAGAACTTAAATTACTATATTTATAGAATACTATCAAATTTTACAAAATTCATACCTTAGGCATGTAAGTTGGGTGATTTCTAGGACGTGCAAACACTCTCTCAGCCCAATCCACTTCACAGGGTGACTGTTGAGAGAATAGGAGGAGGAAGGAGTATTAGGTATGTTTGCCATCTTGAGTTATTTATAAAAATAATACAAGATTTAAAAAAAATCTTTAAAATTCAGAGAAGTAAATAATTATTAATTATTAACAAAAATATTAAAAAGTCAGTGCTTGGATATAGATGCTCCCAAATAGAATAATCTCAATTTAAATTCAAGGCAAGTCAACCTATTCTCCAAACACAGATGCAGAGGAAGCAGAAATTGGACAGTTCTGTGGTAATTTGCAGTACCTTGACAGAACACTACAAAAGGGGTCATACTAATGACAGGAGAGTGGAGTAGCTCCATTCTATGAAAACTAAAATAAAATTTGGAAAAAGCCAAAAATGTGACATTGGCGGAAACAAAGGAGACACAGAGAAAGACAAATAGATTAATATTTAGAATGAATATCTTTTTAAAAATGTGAAGAAATTCTGTTCAATCAGCAAAAACAAGGTCTGATACTGAGTATATTTTAGATCATGATCTCTTGCTCACAAAATTACAATGTAAACCAAAGAAAACAAAATTGTCAGATGAACAAGATATGACCTCTGCATTATTCTTTATTATATGGTAAAGGTCAGTAGTAGATTTAATGGGTTATATTTGATAAATAGAACGTCTGAAGAATTCCGTATTGAATTTTATGGCCTTATTAAAGATGAAACAAATAAAAATAACCTGAATTGCAAAAACCAAAATAAAGTGAGATGCCTTTCTGTTGACACCGTGAAAATAGCTGAAGAAAAATGGAAGGCAAAATTGTAATAGAGTATACTTCATTATTTAATTAATGTACTTGTAGAGGATGGTAGATAGAGGAAATTTGCTAGGTAAATTTGCTAAGAATTCCCCTTAAGAACAAAAAGTGACAAGAAATTGTATCTAAAAAGCAATGCAGAGGCAGAAAGAGAAAGTGAGAGAATACGGTACACCAATCACATATTTATGGCAGCATTCCTTATTTTGACCCTTGCATAATTCTGCACCTTATGACCATTTTTCTGCTTACTTCCAGCTTCATTATTCCAGTTTTTAAAATAATTATTATGCTATCTTGTTGATGTTGTGGCAAAGTGTTACAAATAATCATAGATCTGTTCCTTTTCTGCTTCCCTTGCCTCTGGTTAGAGCATCAACTTGAATCACCGTAATATTGATTGGCTTGCCTGGGTCTTGAATTGAAATTCACCGAGTTCTTAGATTGCATTCAAGCATTGACTTTTGACAACCTTTCTCTAATAATGTTGCCCACTACATTTCTTCTGTGATGTTCTTGCCTGCAGTAGATCTGATGATCCTCTGATGTGAAAAGTGACTTATTATAGTCCATTACAGTTTGTTGATTCTCAGAAAGGCTGTGTTTTGCCATTTTTGTTCCGGCCATATGAAATTTCATTCTTTTGACATTTCAGGTACCAATGCTATGGATATCTATGCTGAATTTTCTTTTAGCCTCTGGGCATGTCAGCATCAGGATATCCTTTCAGCTTTAATACATGTAGATCATAAACCAACCCCTTCTTTCCCAGCAGCTCTCTGCATGTCAGAGACAGCCCAGCTGATATAATTTGAGAGAGGCAATCCCTCTGATAACCTGGCCTCATTACAATAAGGAATCTTAAGTTTAAAATCAACATCCTGAATTGGACCTGGCAACCCTCTCTTGATAGAATACTGTTGTCATTTCTTTCTTTAGTGTATTACCTGGCATCTAAATGGTGAGAGAACTCTCTGTGTTTGCTTGTTTGTTTGACATAGTCTGTTTGTAAACTGTCCAATGTACCTGCTCTGTACTCTAAGTTATTTCCATACCACCAATATCCCAACCTAAAGACAAACAGCTAAACTGTTAATAGACCCTGTAGTGAAAGAACCTTAGTGCCTGCTATTTTTCATTGAATGTTTTCCTACAGGGGATGTTGAAGGATCACACCTTCATATTTGTTGAAGTGCTAACATTTAAAACAGTAAAAAAACATTCATTTCCTTGTTCCATTTTGTGTTATGCTGCAGTAAGTTACAATAAGTAAACCTATAAACTGTGAAGAATTCTCCCCTACATGATATATTACGAATAAATCTCCAATACTACTGAATATACCTGTTTTACATCTCTTGAAGATAATGTCAGAAAGTTACTTTACTGTTACTTTCCATTTTAATATATATGATATATAGTTATATAAAACTCTTGAGTGCTTACTGGAGCAGAAGTAAATTATCAGTCAACCAAATAATTAATCGTTAGTACAAAAAATAACCTGTAATGGTTTGAAAAAGAGCATTAAAATGAATAAATCATACAATAGCTTAATTAATTAATTAATTAATTAATTAATTAATTAGCAGACAATTAAGAGTCAGCCAAAACTCGCATGATGAAGAAGGGAAAATATAAAAATCAGATGTTACTTTCTTTACTGAACACTGATATTCCACATAAGGCTTTTATCATTATATATTTTTTCTGACTTATTCCAAGAATATAATGAGGAATCAAAATATCATGCCCTTCTATTTGGAACCCTTTCAATATTTCACACCAGTTTCTCAATGTTTGAAATTACAATAATAATTATGTTAAGAAGAAAAAGTTAAAGTGGTTACACAGTGCATGTTATTCCTAATGTTACCATTTTACCATATTAAATTTGTTGGATATGATATCATGACACAAACAGTATTGTATAGAAGTTTGTTTGAAAATTTTCAGAAGGAGTATTGTTTGATGCTGAATATATGTATCAGCATTATGAGATAGGGTACCATATTTATTTATTTGGAAATATCTAAACTACTTCAAACACAGGTTTCAAAACATAGAAATAAAACAATTAAAAGCAAATATCCTATGCTTAAAGCTTTGAATGGAACTACTTTGGAAGATTTTAAATTGTAAATTCTTGTATTTAAGAAGCTGGTGTTAACTAATTTTTATGAAGAAGCAATGCATATCACATAAAACTAGCTTTTTATAGGTCTTGAAAACAATTTGGTGGTCCATGCAATGAGTTCCAAGTGCTTTTGAAATAGTTTATGTAACTAAATAAATATGTCTCATTATTCCACAGTACGTATTCCTAAATAGACTCAGCACCTACAGCACATATTTGTCATTTGATTGAGTTGGGTGGCTATAGAAATTGGATGGATGGATGGATGGATGGATAGATCAATCAATCAGTGAGTGAGTAAGTGAGTGAATATTGGACTGTCAGGAATGATCTTTCTGAGCTATTTTTGAAATCAGAAATTTATGTAGTGCATATACAGTAAGTATAACCCATTTTGTAGAAATGTGTAGTTATTTATTAGCGCATGTGCTAAAAATATATGGCTGTCTAAAAACTAAGAGGTCTTTTAGCTAGTTGCAGATGGATATGGGTTTTTTCCCCAATTATAATTGGACAATAATTATTTGGGGGAAAAATTGTTGTATAATGAACGGACCAGGTTTTTCACTATTTTCTTCCTCTTTAAAATACAGTACATTACAGCAATGTTGGGCTCTTCACAGCAATGACTCCCATATTGGCATTTCAAAAAAGTTGCACAAAAGAGGAACTTGTGTTGGAGAGCCGTGTGCGGCTGGAAAAATAAATCAGGCTTTTTGTTCTTGCCATAGGATGGAGATCCACCATACCAACTTGCTCTTCAGGCATGGCTTCCAGGTATAACCTTATAGGTATTCCAGGAAGTGCTGAGAGTCAAATAGGTATTGACCTGAACAGCTTGGGGCTGCCATGAGGTATTTTAAAAGCAAAGACAAAAGTGAAAACAATTGTAGGAAATTAGAAACATGTATCTGTACCCGTAGTGGATTTCCAAATATTTTGTAGTAGTAATAGTAGTAGCCAGTTACATTATTTTTAGCCAGTACTTGTTGAATTGCATTCAGTGCAAAATGCCAACATTTGCATGAAGTAGAATCTAGTGGCATTCTTTTACATCCTGTTTTTCTTTTAGAAATAGACATCATTAATGCATTTGTTGGAACTTTGTGCAAAGTGCTCACTATTTCATTTTGAGAAGTCGAGAAAGGAGTGCAAAAAGCTTTCCATCTTACGTATTTCCTTCTTCCCGGATTAGGACCTCTCATAGAAAACCACTGTGTGCTTTTTCTTCTTCTTGGGGCTGATAGTGTGTGTTATGCTGATGTTAGGAAGAAGGCATTAATCTTCTTAAAAAAGAGGGGAAAATAGGCATTGTGGGAAAAGATCAAAGGTAAATTAATTGGCTTTCTTTTCAGTTACCAATTGAGAAAATGTCTTTTTCCAGATCAAATGCTCTTCTAACTGGTTAGGCTTGAAAGGGTGGTTGAGGTTTTTGTTCTTCTTGTTTTTCTTGTTGTTTAGTTAAAAAGGAAATTGCAGCTAAACAACTGCCCCATTGCAAATGAGGCATTGCAGGAAAGACAAGAATAAACGTTCATTATGATTTCAGCTATTTAATCAAAATCCCGCCCCCTTTCAGAAGAACAGTCCAGTCATATTCATAGTTCTCCTTAACTTCTTCCAGAGATATACCGGTAGTTAATGAATAACTGCTTAAAATCATTGATACATATTTTTTTGAGGGATAAACTATAATATATATGCTGCTATATGCAGCTCTATAGGTGCCAAAACACATGTAATAGTAGGGTTTTTAAATGTTTGGGCACTGGCAGAAAATTGAATATAGAATTTGGCAGGGTGAGATACTGATAGAATGATTGACAGAATCAAGATTTTGAAGGAAGTACACTGAGTTTATACAGCATAGGCCAAAATTAAATAGACTAGAGTAGGATCATCTGATTTAATTCCCTGAAAGTTTTGGCTGAATGTGAATCAGAATACTGTCTCCTCTTAGAATCAATAAAACACAGTAGGGATTTTTGTTTTCAGGAGCATAATTTCATTGTATTAATGTTGACACAAGTCTTATGACTATAATACAACTGATAATACACTTACAGCTTTGTCATTTGTGCAGTTTGGCAGTATCTCTTCTGTGAGAGTACAGCTGATGTTCCATAGAGCCTTCTGAAGGGTGCAAAACTGTGGAAGAAATCATTTGGGGATTGATTCTTTGGGCTGCTATGATCCTATGTGCTGATAATCCTTGACTTAAGACCATTCACTTACCAAACCTTCAAAGTTATGATGGCACTTTAAAAAGTGACTTACAACATCAGAATGTCCCCATGGTTACGTGATCAAAACTTTAAAGTTGAATGTTTCAGGATCATGTGATTGCCTTTTATGACCTTCCTGAGATGCTTCCGACAAGCAAAGTCAAAGGGGAAAACCACATTTGCTGAACCAATGTGTGATTTGCTTACTAGTCACATGATTTGCTTAATGACCATGGCAAAAAAATGTCCTAAAATCAGGCTTGGTTCACTTAACAATCACATTGTTTTAACAATGGATGTTCAGTCCCAATTGTCATAAGTTGAGGACTACTTGTAGTAGCTAATAGTTTTACGGAAAGTTTCACAGATCTACACCACTAAGAATGATCTGGTGAAGGAGCATCTAAATAACCCTATGTTCAAATAAATCAAATATTGCAGGTTTCCCACATGTATGGAAGGTCTCAGATGAGCCAGTTATGAAATGCAATGGCATCCCTGCAAAGGGGCATTCTGGATAAGGTATCATAGCTTGATACAATTTTCATCTCTAATTTTAAAAGGTAGAATTCCAGCAATAAACCTATAAATATACCATAGTTTCTGTATCCTTTAAGAAGTATTACACATGGTTTCCTTTATCTTATAACTGGACTTTGAGAAAGTATCAGATGGCATGGCAGAGGGAGTTTTGTGTCCGTGTGTGTTGCTTGCATACGTTTTTTCATCAGTCTCCTGTAAACATGAACCCAGATTTCCTTAGAAATTTGGTGAAGAATCACAACAATGTTTAGAGCTGAAGATACATACTATGCTAATATAAATGTATTCTCTGTTTTGTTCAGAAAAGTTAGCTGCATTTATTTCCTATAATTTGTATGCTATCCATATTGATGTTTTTATTAGTTCTGCTATTTCCATCTGATAGCCTTGATAGAATTAGCTTTAACATTAACATTATTTATTCAGCCAAAATATACAATGTTTTTAGGTGGCGATCTGTTGCTAGTGCTAAATTCTTCATATGGCTTATCCAAAACCAATGCATTTAAATAGCATTCTTAACCAGAATGGGAAGGCTAACCTACTAAACCTCTTGTTGCCCTTTTTACAGCGAACTGGGACCTGAGGCTTATAAATGGTCACATTTCCCAAGAAAAGCATATTATTTGCTTGATACATTATGCAGGATAATATTTTTTTTGCAATAGCAAGACATGAGTGTACGGAAAATGCCCGGGTGAATTGGAATTAAAGCTCAAAGCTCAAAGTATAGTAAGTAAACCAAAATAGGCTCCTAGATTTCACATAAAAAGAAAATAATATATCCTGAATCATAATGAAAATATAGCTTCGACAGTAATGGCAAAACTTCCACGCTTAAAGACTCTGAAAGGACACTGATATTACAGTGGGTAATCAGATTATACACTGACACACAGTGGTATGAGTGCATGCACATATGCACTTGGAGTATCACGCATGTGACTTGCATTTTTTGCTAATCTCTGCCAGAGGAATCATTCAGATTTTGTTGTACAATAAAAGTCTAAGAAGGTTTTCAGTCATCAGCCAGGTCATGATTATCCCAAAGGTGCTTTTTCAGGAGGCAACTGGACATCTTTGTATTTTTCTTTTGAAGACATTTCACATCTTATCCAAGAAGCTTCTTCAGCTCTGACAGGATGGTGAGGAATGGAAGGATTTATATTCCTTGCAGACAGCTGGTCATTTGCATTGTTTTTAGAGAGTCACTGAGGCCTCTTGGAGGTTTATCTGTGTCCTCAGGGTCATCTGAGAAGTGCAAATGGGCGTGGAGCCATCTTGGCTGCAGAATGTTTTTCTGCCCTGTGTCCCTTCACTGTTGAAGACAGGTGCAGGCTGTTAGGGTTGAGCCTGCGTTGTCTGCATCTCAAACCAAAGTGCAAATGGTTCCTGTGGTCTGCAATTTTTTTTTGGGGGAAATCCATTTATACTCCCATGCTATTCGAAGAGTGTTCATCCCAAAGTGCATAGCTAGAAGTCTATGAAGATTCTCAGTCATCCAGGTCACTGTTGTCCCAAAGGTGCTTTTTTGCTGTACAATAATGTATAAACCATCCTGAAATTGTCTTTTTTTTAAAGCCACTAAAGTAACCAATTATTTACCGGTTAAGTTCATACAGCATGGTAAGACATTGCACTCTGAGAATGCAAGAAACAGAAGAAATGACTCCAAGCCATGGTTTAATTCTAAGAATACAAGAAACAAAACAAAAAAAGGGGGGGGGAGAATTGTTTTGAGCTTGGAATAAAATTATTCCACTTGATACATTCTGGTTTCATTTTGTTAAGGGCTGAGATGCGTTGTTTATTGACCCTTGCAGGAATAAATAGATTATTCCAAAAAAGCAAATGAAACAATATAGCATTGCTACCCCAGACTCAGTTAGAAAATAAATCCTGCCTCAATTTATATTCAAAGTGTAAAAGAAAAGAATGCATACTCCCTTAAATCAATCATTTTACTGTATCTTCTGAAGCTCTTAAGAGTACAGGAAAAAGAGCTCAAGAGAGAAAGGAAATCAGGTTTTGTCCGGAAATTATACCGTTTCCACATGACCATTCACAGCATGCAAACATAACAAAATGGAATGAGCTAGCCCAAACAAACATAGTCTTAGCATTTTTTAAATGCTTTCTGAAAATTCTACTGCTATAGGTCATTGTCCCAAAGTCAGCCAATAGGTTCCATCAGCGAGTCTCGATTTAAATCCTAGATCAACACTTTAATCATTGACTTAGACTGGTTGTATATGATCATTCAGAAGAAGCCAAGCCTTTAGTTCTTCAAATTGATGAAAGCAGACAAACGCAACATTTTAAATACAAGTGCGCAAAAGAGGTGTATTAATTATGTGATGCAGCAGTTGGAGAGAAGTTTGCAGGATGGGTTGACTGCATGCCCAGATACAATTTATATGCAAGTCATGTGATTAGAACTTGAAATCCCAAGGGTGAAAGTTGGATTTATAAATCACAGCCATGCTCTTTTGTAATACAGTATCCAGCATTTGCTTAAGTAGAGTTTCCTTGCCTCTAGGAAGAAAAAAAAGGAGAAAGAGGATCAGGAAAAGGGAGACTGACGAAATTCAGTTAATTATTTCAGAATTAAGTAATATGTGGAGCTTGTGGTAGAAGTTCCTATCATCTTAAGCTTGGTAATTGAAAGTCGTTCAGATCTGCAGTAGAGGCATTTTAACTCTATTCTCCTTGTGCTATGGTTTCCATCTAAATGCTGTTTCCAAAAGCTCATATGTGCTTTGAAGGGAGAAAATGCAAGAAAAAGGATATAAGAGGCCGGGCTCTGGGTGGTGAAGTAATTGATGGTTTTGAAAAGGTTTGCGCTCTTCTCCAGCACTGCTGTCCAGATTCAAATTGGATGTTCCTTTTTTTCACATCCTTGCCTGTCTAATGTTTAAGAAAACCTGACTGTGGATCTTCCACATCAAACATATAGTGTGGTTTGTATGAATGGAAGATACTTAATATTTGAAGCCATTTTAAATCACGTCCTATAGCAGCTGTCTCTGTGTGACAAGTCATTAGTATTCATTTTATTAGTGAATAGAGCGGACTTCATATGTTGACCATCTGTGTGTACTTGACATAAAGAATGCTGTTGTCTTCTGCTTCTCGCCCCTCCTTAATTTTTCTGATATTTGAGTACTGTCTTGATTATGTGATGTCGTGATGCTATATTTTGTATTTCTTCATAGAGACTGTTAAAGTCTTCAGCTCATTGATGAGTTTTATATATAATAATATATGAAAATAATGTAATAACTGATACTTTAAATAATAGACATGTTGATAAGAAACAAACAAAAACCTTTGAATATTGGACATTGCAGTACCTAGAGATAGCAGAAGAGAAGAGAAAGAATGGAGAAAATATAAAGACCTGTAAATAGAAGTAGAAGAACTGTGATAAAAGAAAGCAAAGATAGTACCAATAGAATAGGCCCCCTGAGTGCAATCCCATAACATATGGAGCATGACTTGAATGCCATCAATGTGACAGAACTACCACCAGTTAATTACAAAAAACAGCTTTCCATGGAACAGCTTATATCCTGCAATAGTACTTTTAACACTTAAAAACAATGTCTGCCTATACCGAGTCCTTGGGAAGAACTTGATTGGTGGATAAAAATACCAAACCCAGTTTAAATACCTGGCTGACTGTATGACAAGTCATAATAATGGATAGTCTCATCAAACCTTGGAGATCAGTATTGATTGTTGTGGGGAACCTTGAGTTAGATCTACAGTGTTTCTTGGGTACAAATTTCTTAGTATGGAATTGGAATGATTCTTAAGACATCAGAGATTTCTGTATGCTGTATTTGGAGGGAAAATTGTTCTGTATACATAGTGATAACCTTAATTTATTGTCATTATTTTATTTTTTGAGATCCAAGTACCATGTGATGGGGTGAGCTCCCTTTACTTGCCTCAGGTCCTGCCCAGCTAGCAGTTCGAAAGCATGCAAATAGATAAATATGTACCACTTTGGTGGGAAGGTAATGGCATTCCCTGTGTCTCAACATATAGTCATGGCAGCCAAATGACCACAAAGCATCTTTGGACATCGCTAGCTCCCCCATTTCCAGCTAGGAAATGGAAATGAGCACCATCCCCTGTCCAGACAGGGGAAACCTTTATCTTTTCACTTTGTATAGAACAGGATAGAGCCTTTCAGAGTTTTGTTTGTGTTACATAATTCATTTAAAAACCAGCTAATATAGAGCAGTATATATTTAGAATTGTTTGATCCTTCAGGTTTGATTCAATGTCTATAGAAACTTACGTTCATACGTTATGATGGTATAATATATGTGTTTCTTAATTCAGATAAAATATTTTGTATGACTAAACCTTCTCTAATTTCATCTGCTTGCTCACACAGGAACTACCTCTTCAGACTTAGTCTATACAACGTTTCTCTTATTCAGGTATGTTCAGCCTTTTTCTGTCATCTACTTATTCTGATTATAGAATTAAAAAACATGTTTTTATAAAAATCAATAAACTATATAATAATGGTTATTAGGAATGTGAATTGATTTCCAAACCCCTGTTTTGAAAAAAATAGTCTTGTTGATTCGTTTTGCAATGCATTTTAAATGTAACATTTTTTGTCATTTATAGCCATGTGTATTTCACCCTGAGAAGGTAGAGCTGGAGTATGAAAAACATTCTTGCCCTTTTCTAGCTCAACACTTTAGCTTTGGTCTGTGACTCAAAGAGGGAAAGATGGATGACAAGAAAGGACAACGTGTTAAAAGCATGGAGGGTTTTGTGATGGATAGCTAGTGCAAGCTTAACTAAAACAATGTAAATACTGTAAATCCTTAGCTTTCCTTAATGCAACATCCGCAGCTTCCAAAGGAGGTCTTCTCTGTTCTCGTTCATCATTGCTCTGAGCTTTTGTTGGCCCTATTATGAACACAAAATGCTGAGGACTGAGTTTTGCTAAGTTCCTCAGCTCCTCAACCTGTAAACCTTTCCGAAGGAAATGCTGTTCACAATATATGTCATTCCTGTTCTGCAAACAAGGGCCTAACAAAGTGTAGAATCAGTGGTCTGAAACCTTCATAAAGTTTGTTCTGACTTTGTTAAAATTATCACTATAACAACTGCAGTTATATAAATAGAGCTGGGTCAACGTTTATGTTGTTTAATGTCATGAAACTCTATGTGAGTTACAGCTGTGCATGTGACATATTCTATTGTTTGAGAATTATTGAGGTGATGTGCTTCAAGCAGGTAATCACAACTCATATTCAAGCTTGTTGGATCGCTGTTGCGAAAGCAAGGCAAAATCAGTATCAGCTTTGGGAGGTAATAGATTTGGTTGCTCTGTCTTGCCCTAATCAAGAGGAAAAGGAGACTGAATTAGAACAAGATGAGAGATGGTTTCTGATAGTCAGCGGAACACTGTAGTAAGATACAGATGAAGGCAAAGCTACTCTATAATTCCAGAAGAACACAATATTTATCTTTATTTTTTGCTTACTTGAACTGATTCTTAAATAAAGATACAGATTCCAGCAATGTTAGTTAAGAATTTTCTGTCACAAATTCTGTCACATATGTTGGGAAGGGGTTGAGGAAGAGGAATAACATTCTGTGTGTTCACATGCATAAAATTAGTGGAGTTTCTTTAGCTGCTCATTTCAGAAGAATTACCATTCTACCACTGATTTAAAATATTTATTTCATATAAAGGCATTCATTGAATAATTTAATCCTTAATGCAGGGAAAAAATATATTTAGCTAAGTGATAGAAACAGTTCTTATATTTCTCTTGGTTACAATTATCAATAGCAGAGGTACTTGCATGTATGTTCCATGAAAGTTTGATATATTACTGGCAGATCTTCCTCATAACTCATTCAAAGAAAAGTAGTCGTTGCTATTGTCTAATTATAAACCTGAGTCTCGGAGATCTGGGATTTCTCTTAGTATAATTGAGGCTTCAAGACATTGCATGTGGTCCTCCAACATTTTCTGTATAGTTTTTAGTTTCTAATAAGGAAGAATGGAAGGGTTCTTAACAACTTTATTTTTTTAATTTTATTAATTACATTTATAACCTGTCTTGTGTCCAGAATCTCCTGTCAGTAAACATCTAATTTCCTTTCTCAGTTTATTTTTCTCATACCTACTTTGTTGGATTGAACTATCAAAATGGTATAAATAGTCCACCTTCCTTTATGCCAGTGGTTCTTAAACTGTTTGACCCAATTAGTCCTTTTCGCAATCTCAAAAAAACAAAAACAAAAGAAACAAACCCCAAAACAAATCACAACCTCCAAACAGACTCTGTTGTTTTACATAAATGCCTTAGCAATATCTGTTCCAAAACGGATCCTTAACTCAAAAACAAGCAACAAATTGTGTAACCTCAGGATATTCCTAAATTACCCTCAGTTTAAGGAACATTGCTTTAAACTCTCAGAGGAGATACAGTTATTATGGGAAGTTATACCCCATAACTGTAAAGGTTTTTTTCATTTCTACCACATACTCCTTTTAGAGAAGAGAGGAATTTCCCTATATTTATAGTGTGTATATCTGGTGCAAGCAACCAGAACCACTCATGGATAGACACAAACAGATATTTAATCTGACCAAACTGTCCGCTTTCCCTTGGAAAATGGCAGACCTGAGGATTTGATCTTGGGCATTTGCTTCTCTGAACAGACTCTAAGTTAGAATGTCTCTTTATTCTCCCTGACAGGGCCCCCTCCCCTTTGGCCAGGACACTGAATATCCTATGTATTTTTTATTTACACTGGCTACCAGGAGATATTGCATGACTTATTTTGTTCTTAGAGATAATAATTGGGCCAAAGTCATCCAAGGAGCGTCGTTGGCTGAAGGTGGGATTAAAATCCAAGCGTCCCCAGTTTTCATTCTGACCTTTAAACACTACAACACTCTGCATCACTCTGTACTTGATTTAATATACTAAATCAAAACCAGTCTTTCTTCTATGTTAGCGGCCTCCAATCATTTGGCCACCAGGGACTGGTTTCATGGAGAAAGGTTTTTCCACAGACTGGAGGTGGTGTGATTTTGCATGCTGCCTGCATCCCAAGGATGGGGCTTTGCTTGTTTGCACTGCCTGGTTGCTGGCATGCCATGTATCAGTGCTGGACTATGGACCAGGAGTTGGGTCCCCCTGTTCAATACTGCTTATTTTTTGGTGCTATATAAAGTCTCCAGCATGGTACAGCACGGTCAAAGGGGGCTCTTGGCCAGAAAAATCTAATGCTCTTATGTCAGATTGCGCACAGCGTGACTACTATTTTGAGACAACCCAGGAGCAAAATACAGGCCTCTCTTATATAGATAGCCTCTTAAAGCGATAAGCCTGCTGCCTCATTCTCATTGCATCATCATTTCAGTTTACAGCCTTACAGCAGCTGGTCAGCTATTAAATCATCATTACCTTAACATTTTATATCTTACTTTGGGGGAAAAATCAGCTTGATAGGATCATCTGTGATTCAAGATCCATTTTATAAATTCTTCAGGGGAAGAGATTTATGGCTATGCAATTGTTGTTGAAATACAATGTCCATCAATCTGAACCCTTGATAAGGTGTTTCAGGGGTAATAAAAAAGAAAAGATCACAATGGCAATTCACAATTACACTTGTGAAAGGGGTAGAGTTTTAATCAAAAGGTTGGGGCTATTATGTTTAAAAAAAAATTAAACTATCTCACTCACCTGGATTCCAATGTTCATTATATGTGGTTGAGGTTGATTTTGGCTGCAGGAAATCATTTAAGTCTTACAGTATTGCTTGGAGCTCTATTTGTCTAGAACTAGTGAAGAGTATTAAAAGAAACCAGATGAATTTCGTTTTAAAAAAATCTTGTTTTATTAAAGGTTCTTGTTAAATTAAAGTGCATTTAATATAAATACCATATGACTTATAATACAGTTTGATTGAGGCTTCTATTTTTTCTGCTAGAATATCCTAGTTTTTCTTGGGAGTTTAAAAAAGCTTTGCTTTCAGGGCACTTCCAAAACTCTAAGTCGAGGTCTTGTTTGTGTTCTCTCTCTCTCTCTCTCTCTCTCTCTCTCTCTCTCTCTCTCTCTCTCTCTCTCTCTCTCTCTCCCCTGAAAAAAAAAAGAAACTTAAGCACACAGCTGTCAAAGTAAGTATTTTGAAATATAGCTGCTATCTATCAGAAACGATGTTAAAGCTAGGCCTGAGAGATCCTGTTTTTTCTCCTTTAATCAGAAAGCTCACATTTTCTGCTATTTAGCATATGATAGTCATTCATCATACTTGCTGTATTTATTTATCCTCTCTGTCACTGGGGGTGGGGTGACGAGAACCTCATACCTTTGAACAAAGGAGCAGTGTTATTTGCCACAGAATGTTCCTTTTTTCTTCTAGACAACAGTCAGGATTGTGGTTGCTGTGGAATTTCCAGCGCTGCAGTTACATTCTGTGATGTGGTTGTTAATTTTTTATCTCATGAAAATGTCACTGCGAAACATATTTGCTTTTTTTTATTTATTTTTTTACCATAGGATATCTCTGACTTTCAGATTAGCTCCTACTCTTCCATATTGATGGGAATATACCATACACCTCAAAATGCTAGCAGGAAAATTAAACACATCCTACACACTTTCTTCAGTGCGCTGAGGCTTTTAAGGGGGTACAAACCTAATCCTTCGCATTCATACAAAAAGGCTTTTTACTGTAGGCTCCACAATTAAGAGATTAGTGGAAAAAGTACTTTGAAAACAGCATCCTCCTAGCATGTTTTTTTTAATGATAAAATTAGAATTGACTGAGTAAAGTGTGTTTTTAATGTGTATAAAACTGAGCTGGTGAGACCTCAATTGGTAATCCAGAGTGATACATATAAAGAGAGGCTCTCTGGTACATAATGATGTTCTTTCCTTCTGCACATCAGCCCACATCCTCTTGGTTCTTGATGATCATCTATTGGTGGGAGGGGCTGAAGCATGGGGTGGGTACAATCTACTCTCTCTCTTTGACATCTTTCTTTTTTTTTCCTTCTGACATCCTCTTCTCTCTCTTTTTTTTTTCTTTCTTTCTCATCCCCATACATGCTGAGGGAAGGATCGATCACTCCTGCCAAAGTCCCTTGCAAAAGGATTTTGAAATTAGGCTGAGAAATAGTAAGTCTGATTGATTTCAGAAAGGTTCACTCTCTTGTAAATGTGCTTGGGATACATGCAGCCATGGGATTGTGTGAAAAAGGTGCAGCTGCTTGAAGGTGCTGTAGACAAATACTACATTCACACCACATTCATTCTGTGCATGTTTCTTCACTCATTCATTCATTCACTTACTCACTCACTCACTTCATTCATTCATTCACTTACTTCATTCATTCATTCATTCATTCATTTATTCATTCATTAATTCAATAAATCTGTATAGGTACCAAATCAAAATACAACTCTGGGTACCTAGCAATAAATACAACAAATTTCATAATCATGGAAAACAAACATGCCTATATGCCTATTTGGTCACGCCTATGTGACCAAAACTCCACAAAAAACAATTAGCACAATAAAATGCATTTATTGTGTAAAGCACACTGTCCAGCCTACTCAGGAATACCACCTTAGGAGGAGGAAGGAGTATTTAGTATGCTTAACACATTGAGTTGTTTATAAAAGTAATAAAGGCAAATAAATATAAACAAGCTTTGCAAGGCTAAACTTCGCATACTAAGATAGAGTTTCTTAATATGGAAACCTCACAATAACAATACTCTTGACAATAGATCAGACAGTGTATTTGGTAAGGTTCCAAAAGCAGATATATTCATGGTGGGCAGCTGGTAAAACCCAAATTTCTTTTTTATAACCCTCAGAATTCCTTTTGTATGTTGATTTCATATCATACTTAGTTGAAAGCTGTCATGCAAACTAAAAATAAGCTTTATGAAAAAATAAATAAAAACTCTTATCCTCTTTAAGAAATGCTTGGTCTCATGCTTTGCTCATGCACCCCACTAAGTTTGCATCATTTCTTTGCCAACTTTGGCCCTTGACATCTTCCAAATAATAGGGTGGCCTACGCTGGTTTAGAAGCATTCTCTATTGGTACTGTTTGCCTTGCTTTGGTTTTAAATCTGTTTTGGTTTAATTCAGTGACTATGGGTGTTTCTTAAAATGCAGTCAAGAAGTGACACTGAATATCACCTGAGTTCTTGTCTACAGCTAGTTTTCTTGTAACCTTCAGGGTGCATTTTACCGCTTCCCAAGCAAACCTGACAGTCCTCCTACTTGGTGGACAAGCAAATTGTCATATTGCCTAAGGAAAGAGAGTGGAACTCAGTTGCTGGGAGGAATGGGGTGGGAGGTGATTGGGAAGGTCAGTCAGTAGAAAACAGTACCTGTGTTTCAAAGCTTTTTTTATCAAAAACCAAAGAGTGATTAATGACCAAAGTAATTTGGCTTCATCTACACATTCATTTGGAGACAGGTCACGAATTGCTTTAAGGGGGGAAAAATCCCTATCTTATGGCATTTTTCTCCCCAGAAAAGAATGATATTCTGAACATAAGCAATTACCTGAGACATAGCCACCCTTCTTTCTATGTCACAGTGAGTGATGATGCATAATTCCTTATCTAAGACACATATTTCTGTTTCCCCCCTTTGGCAATTATTTATTTATTTCCCCTGCTTCATTGTATTTCCCCATCGTACCTTGAATTTTGTACAAGCAAATCTTCACTCAAAGTCACTATTCCATTATCACTAAAAGAATTGTATCAGAGTCACTCTGCGAATGAGATAGGTGGTATCTCAACTTGATAAATAAAATATAATAAGTAAATCATTCCATGTTTTCGTATATATTTAATTGGCTAGGCAAATAAATATATCTACTCCTGTATTATCAGCAGGAGCGTATTTGAACAGATGAAGTCTGAAGGTTACATATTTAGCAGATGTCCTACATAAATGATTGTATCATTTTCTCTGCTTCCACTAATGCAAATGATTTTGAGCTGCACTGCTTTCTGAACCATTTTTGTACCCTCTGCCATCCACTACCATTATCCTACCCAGACCATAGTATATTTGACAGGGGAAGGAGGCACCAAATAGCTTAAGAATCAGGCAGAAATTACAAGAGTCAGTAAATCTGATTTATCCTATTTTCTTGTGAGTGAAAAATGTATAGAAGCTCTTTTGATTCTTGGGTATTTCATGGATGTTTCCACCTAATGTTCTTGGCCATAATACAGAAGCAGTTCATCTTTTTCCTTCTTCCGGGATATTTCTTTGACTTTCTTGGGATTTCCTGCCGTACATACCCTGTTGGACCATTTGAAATAAGCCAAATGTATACAGTACCTTGTTGTGAGTTAGAAATGAGAGTGATGATAAACTTCACAGCCCTTGATAGACACCACACATTTTTCTTACAGTTTTCCTGATTGCAAGGGGGCTAAATCATTTAAAGGGCTTACTTAGTCTCATTCCTGCTACATTTTACAGACTATTTTTATTTGGTGAGCAAAAGGATTAGCTCTACTTTGTCAAAAGGATTTGTTTGAATCAGTGCTAAAAAGCAATTATGAGATACATAGGTTTGGATCCTCAGAGCTTTATGGCATCAGTAAGCCTCATTTATCTTATTCTGGTGGGACCTGAACTTGCACAAATGCACATCTGAAATGCCAGCAGCATGGCCACACAAATCCATTACTTATCATTATTAGACATTTTCTTCTGTCTAGGTCCTCGCCATCCACTGACTTGAAATAGTTATGTCTACTGTTAATTTCATTTAAATAACACTGAAAATGTCATAGACTGTCCTTATTCACCCAAAGCCTATTTTGTTCCCTGGAGATTTGTGCTCAGTCTTTTTTTTTTTATTATTATGCTAAGAGGTATCTATCCAATGTCAAATTCTAGTTATACAAGGTTATACAGCTTACTAGATAGGAATGTGTGACATGTGTAAAGAAAACTCAAATTCAACTAAACCTGAGAATCTAAAATGTTACCATTTCTGTATTGTTTTCCTTTTGCCCCAGTTGTGATTTTAAAAACATTATTCATTTGTTAAATTAAGCTAACATGAGACTTGCCTTTTACTGACTCTGTAGCATACAGTTGGACTTATGCCTTACTGAGCATACAGTAACAATAAATTCTGCACTAAATAGTAAGATAGAAATGTAAGGCAGAATTGAGCTAAAATCCCTCAGTACTGTTTCAAAGAATCAGTCTTCCATCTTCACTATATTACATTTCAGCATGACCTTTAAAGCTATATGTTATAGGTATGTTGTTGAAAATACAGTGTGAAATTACAGCAATCTGATCTTGCTGTTTTGCAAAAACACACTTCTCAAAACTAAAATGAAATGAATCCATAATTTGTCAGACACCTACAACTCAATGTCTGTTCTCTGTGTTGGTATTTTTGTGTACATACACCCCCACATTCATTAAGATTTTACCAAAATTAACTCTTAACATAGCAACATTCTTATTTTAGTTGCACTAAAAATAAGTTTTACATATATAACAAATTGCCATATAATGCAGAATAATAACAGCCTTTTAAAATAGCCTCCACACTATTGTGATTACAAACTTTTCATTCCAGTCATATACAAGGTGTAACTTATCAATAGAAAAACAGAAACTAAGTAAAATGAGCAATTAAAGTTCCAGTTGTATATTATAAATAATGTGTTTTCTTTGTTAATTGATCGGGTAAAAGGCTTACCCTCAATCTTTTAATAGATATTTAATAATAAACTTGCTGTTTTAACATTCAGAACTTCTCTATTTATTAGCTTCAATAACTTGTGTAATATTGCAAAGCTACATAATATATTTTGTTTTATAAGTGAAGCTGTTTTTCCACATAAACTGGCTGATTCAGTATATATTATATTAATGTATTTCATAGTACTTTATGCAGAAGAAAGTATCACTGAAATCACTGGGCCTTATTACAAGGACATATGTAGGATTGCTACTAAACCAGTGGTTCTTTAAAGTTTGTCTCTTAAGCTCAGAGTTGAGTTGCAGCATGAAAATAATAACAATTTGGTGGGGGTTTTTTTAGAAAGAGGACATACATATGTTTACTGGTGTACTTTTACAATGGACAGTTGGCTTAATTAACCTTGTGAAAGTGAAAATGGAGAAAGAAATGAGAGACCAAGTCCATTTGGGATTGCCATTAATTTCCATTTGTACAGATCTAGGCACAGAATCTCCCTCAAACCTTTTCGTTGAAGAATCTCATATCTCTGCAAGGTATAAAACAAATTACAGGGTCCCAGCTTTGTTGACGGTAAATACCATTAATCCTTCTCCTTTAATAATTATTTTCAAGTGACTACCTCACTTTACAAGCATGTACAGTACTCAAAAATGTAGCATGAAGGTTCTCTGCAGATTGAACAATCAAGTGGGTTCTTAATATTATGTAATTAATTCTATCAGTTAGTGTTGTGTTACCATTGTTTGTTTATTAAAACAAGGCATATCAGGTAGCACTTTCTAATTTGAAATAACTAACCAACAAATGTTGTGCAGGATAAGCTTTTGTAGATTATAGTTATGATTTCTAGTGGTGTTCTTATTTATCCTTATATATACATGAAGAGAGTGGAGTGAAATAGATGGTAATTGGGTATATTTATATGGGATAGTATTCATTATAAAATAGTCATAGTAGCATTACTGAAAATGTTACCAGAGGAAGAAAAGGCCATCTCCTTGTTCATCCTCCTAATTAATAGAATAAAGCTTCCCATTTTAGCTGTTATTTTGCTTGAAATTCCTTATAAGGAGATATGAGAAATGTTCCTCTTAAGAGATTCTGAAAGTTGCCCTTTCTAATGACAAATGTGTATCTGTTAATTAATTTGCACCCAGATGGAACTGTTTGCCCTTTCCTCCCCTATATGGGACAGTGTGAAGATGACACAGTTATTATCCACTGTTATTTGTGAGTCTTCACAGTGCTTATTCTTCAATTAGGAGTTAGTGAAGATGTATGGCATTTGGCAGGCAAGATGATTTTTAATACAGAAGACAAATAAGTGCTACATACACCCATTCCCATTTCTGTACATAACTTGGCCAGCCACTCTGGCTCCGGGGGAATAGACATTTCCACTTAATACCATATATTATTCAAGTCACTCATATAGCCTAGATCCTACATCTCATTCACACTCTGCTACCCACCTAGAAGGTAAAGAAAAAGGTGGCAAATCATGTCCCCATTACAACAAGCAAGGTCATGTTCTTCCTGTCATTCTGTAGGTGGATATTGTTGACTAGGGTCACAAATCTTGGACTGAAGGTTTGATTAAAATGCCAAGAGGAAAAGCAGTTTAAGATTATTTTAAAGGTGTCCATGTTTTTGAAACTCACATTCTTCTATCTATGCTTTCCTATCCTTGCCCATAGTTATTAAATGATGTCTTGTAGTCCGATGGCAGAGAGAGAGAGAGAGAGAGAGAGAGATTTTCATTCTTTTCATAATTTTTATGGGAAAAAATCATAATTCTGGAAAAACGCGGTTAATAATAATATGCCACCTTTTTCCAAATGGAAAGCCAGTGGGAATATTAGATTTCTTCTGCAGGTGAGAAGAACGTAGAGTATAGAGTATAACAGAGTTAGAAAGAACCTTGGAAGTCTTCTGATCCAACCTCCTACTCAATCAGGAGACCCTATACCATTTTGGATAAATGGTTATCTAGTCTCTTCATAAAAACCTCCAGTGATGGTGCACCCACAACATCTGAAGTCAACCTGTTGCACTTATTAATTGTTCTCGCTGTCATGAAGTTTCTTCTTAATTTCAGGTTGGATCTCTCTTTGATAAGTTTCCATCCATTACTTCTTATCTCGCCCTTAAATGCTTTGTTCCCCTCTTCTTTGTGACAGCCCCTTAAATATTGGAATATGCTATCATGTCATTCCCTAGTCCAAATCAAGCTTCTGCAACCATTCATCATGTATGTGAATATCATTTTGAAAGACAAGAAATGAAAAGGTCAGGTATTACATGAGATATTTTGGGGAAGGTTCATTAGCAAGCCAATTTAAAGAAATTAAGATATAATGTTTCAAGGTCCAATGGGCCATTTCTCTAGTAGATTGGGCTACTTCAGTAATTGCCTTGGTTTCTGATGTACTGAATTTCAGTAGCATCCTTCCTTTCCTAAATAATGACTATTTAGCTACTGATAGAGTGGATTAATTAAACAAGCAAATGAAAGAAACAGGTGATGAGATTTGAACGTGTTGAATTGAATAGAAAAGTAGTCTGTTACAGTGATTTGATTAAGTCTCCTATGTCTTTGAAGGGTGATCCAGGTTCCATATAGAATATATTGACGTTGTGGTTACAGCTGATATATATTTTAAATCCAGTCTTCTTCCAAGAGATTAGTGAGTAACAGTGGTAGATGCTGCCGGTTTAACAACCGGTTCGGTGTGGGTGGGTGCTTTGCGTGCACATGTGCTTAAGGTGCTTGCGTGCAGTGTTGAAAATGGAGCATTTAGAAGCTCAGCTGCTTACCTTCCAAGTCAGCAACAATAAGTAGAACAGCGAGGGGGGAGGGGAAATCAGCTGTGCCTCGCGATTGAGATGAGCTACCAATCAGGAAATAAAGGACAGGATAGAGCAGGGGTGGGTGGGGCCAACTGATCGTCAAAGCTAGCGGGTCACCCGAACTAATCTGAACCAGCTGAATACCACCTCTGGTGAGTAATCTGCTTTATATTCCCACAGTATTCTCTGAGTCAGTTTAAGATGAAAAGTACAGGAACGGTTCGAGATATTCATATGAACTTCATGGCTGAGTGGAGTTTTAAACAGGGGAGTCTCTTTTCCTAGGTCTGCCTTTCTCATCAATTGCCTTCTGTACCACTGAGTGTATCAATTGATGACCCTGGCCCAGGTAGTTCAACATTATAGGAGGCATGATTAGAGTTTTATCTGTGCCGATTTGTAAAGGAATTATTGCTGGAGTAAAGTGCTCTCCTTTTTGAAAACTGGTGATTCTTCCATAGTTAAAGCAGAAAAATAGGCACATGTTCCATTGGATTCAGAAGAACCTTTGTAAATCCAAAGAGCTACACAATCGAGTTAAATATTTGCAATGTATGAAGGATGAGGAAAATGTGATATCTTCCATTCTTTAATTATGGTTGCATGGCGCAGAGTACAAAGTTCATAAGGCTTTACTGAATATAACTTTTCCAAATGATTTTATTACGTTTTACAAAGCATACACTTTAAAACATAAATTAGCAATCGAGAAATAATAAAGAGCAAAAAGAGACCAGGGATAGAAGCATGAAAAAGTATAAAGAAAAAGAAAGGAAAACACAAATTTATACAAAGAATAATTTTTGAGTTTTTCTTCCAAGGATATAAAGAATGCCTACGTTTGACTCTTAGTTTAAAACTATAATAAAGTGTCCATTTCCTCCTCTCCCCAAAGGAAAGGGGAAATAAAATTTAAAAAAAATATTTTCATCTTTTTAAATTTTAACAATCTTCAAATCCATAAGTCAAAATATGATTTTTCTCCACCTCCTGCAAAAAAATCCAGAAAAGGACTTTTGTCTCTTGCTGCTTTTTCAATAGGCAACCAAACTGGTTTTTTTCCCCTTGAGGTAGAAGAAGAGACCATTTTGCTTCTCATCCAAGGTTTCTTCTTCTTCCTCAAAGAAAAAACAGTTCAGTTGCCTATTGAAAAAGCAGCATGAGACAACTGTGACCTTCCAATTATAGATGAATTGCTTAAGTGATTTTTCTCTCATGAGGCTGTTAGCTTGGCCATTGTTGCCTGTTCTGTCATCTTTATTAACCACAATAGAGGAATTGGCTTTACTGAATATAACTATGGATAATATGTCAGAGATGTTTTATGAGATACCTGAGAGGATAAAGTGTTGGCAGAACAGTAAGGAAATAAACGCCAACTAAAACAGCTAATAACTTTTTTGAAATTTTCTAAAATCGTGATACCTTGATAAATATTACTTTGTGAAGGGAATTGCAGATGATCCTAAGAAATTATTCATAGATGTATCGACTAGAATAACTTATCTGTGTACATAAAGAGGCATGAATTTGCTTCAGAGGGAAGAGTATTCCATTTACTTACCTCTTCTTTTTCCATGGAACTATTAACAGTTTTCTATTAATATCTTTTGAAGTGGGCAGCTATAATAAACACTAATCAAGTCTATTTTTATAAAAACATATTGGTTTGAATCCATAATTTTCAAGTCTATCAACAAATGAGTCTGGCATTACTTCTGTTGATTAAGGAGCTATAATATAGGAAACTATCCTCCCCCATACATATTTGCTTCCAATTATATGTAGCAATATGTCCCTGGGAAGTATGTAGAGAATACTAGAAACAGGTTTTGCCCAGAATAAGTACTCTGCTTCTTGATGTGAATATTTTATGTACTATAATTATTGCATATCATAAGAGAACAAAATTCAGAACAAAATGGTCCAGTCCTGAAACAGACCAATCCAGGTGTTCAATGATAGGGTTATCTATTTTATAAGGTTTTTTTTAAAGAGGGAGGGATTGATTACATCTAAAATAATTTTACCTGCTTTCTATTCTGGAGTACAGCATTCATTTTGGGAAATAGCTGAACCATCTCTGGGACGTTCAAATATTTCCATTTTAGGTAGGTAGGAAATTAGATGTTCCGGAAACGAAACATGCTCTTTAGCACAAAACTGGGATTTTTTTGGGTTCCTAGATAAAAGATTATTGTTTATTGGAGTGAGTGTTTTGTGTTTCAATATCAATTATTCAGAATTTGAAGCTTAGCTGAATTCTGATTGGCTATAATGAGAATCCAGGTGTCCTCCTAAATGATTTTCATCCTGATCCAGTAGGTTGTTGCATGTTTGACATTCAGTTACATATTTCAAACTCTAATATGGTTTGAATTAATTGAAAGGAAACTACCAATGCATCAGTTTTAACTTGATTTTTTACTTGGCCAGCATGGTGCCCAGTTGTCTAAAGGTGCCTTAATTCCTTGCATCTTAACTATTTTGGCAAAAATCTTATTCCTATCCCCACATACTGTATATACACTGATCCAAACCATTTTCCTCTTTCTTTGAACTCTGTCTCCTTTACTCAAAGTGGTGGTAAGGAACTATTTTTCTATGAATTCCCAGGCAGTACAGCTATATTTTTTGGTTTAGAACATTTTTAATACAAATTCCTACAGATAGGTTTCTGTAGACATGTAAATCTGTCTTCTCCCTTCAAGTGACCTCCATATTGACCTATTTCATCACCAGACATCACCTGATATTGGCTGTGCTGGTTGGGGATTATGGAATAAATGATACATGGTATTTGAGGAATCTTGAATTGGATAAAATAAAGAGCAATATGATATAAACCTTCATTATCACTTTAGTAATACCTGTGTTTTCCAGAAAATAAGACAGGGTCTTATTTTCTTTTGACCCCCGAAATAAGCACTTGGCCTTATTTTCAGGGAGGTCTTAATATTTTTGAGATGCAGGAGGCGGCGAGCATGGTCACCTCATGGTTGCTGCTGTGTTTTGGGGAGGGCTTATTTTCGGGGGATGGCTTATTTTAGCGCATGTACTCAAAAGCCTGATTGGGCTTATTATCCGGGCAGGACTTATTTTCAGGAAAACAGGGTATATATTTGCAAGTGAGAAAGGGACTGAAGCTGATTATAAGCAAAATTGTAACATGACTTAACAGCATTGAGGGGAAAAAACCCCGAAATATTTGGCAGTAAAAAACTTATGAAACAGCCTTGATATTACTGCTTCTTATCAAGGCAAGAAATAAGTATGTTCTTTTCCTATTATTGGAAGGAAGTTTGGTATTTGTCCAAAGAGAAGAGGATTATAAATTGGCTATTTCACTTATTCGTAGCCTATATTTAACAGACTGCAAAACTAAACTTGTGTGAAGTGTCTGATATATCACAGAAGAATATACTGCTACTGTGTACGTCATATGGAAATGCATCAGGTCAATGAGTGTAGCAAATTTGATTCCCAAAAGCACAATCAAGGAAAGATGGCATATACTAATCAATACTTACAAAGCAACACGAAATTTTGAATGTCATATATCTTAACCTTTTCAATTATGAGAAAATACTCCACAAGTAACCTTTTCATTTTTTTTATAGTTTCAGGGGATTTGGTTTGTTCCAGAAATTATTTTTACCCCTAAGAAACTATAACACTTGTGGTATTGGACAATAAAATTATCTTTGTTTCTTTACCCATTCCAATGGTTTCCATTAGGAACCCAGAAATTAAGTTGCTTGTAAATTTGAGGTTGTAAATGGAAGTCAAAAGTTTAAAACACAAGCAAGATAAAACAATAGAATCAGCTATGCCATGAATGAATTGTGGATAATAGAGCAAAATGTCAGTGACCGGAATTTTGTACATTAAATTTTCCATTTGAAATAATTTTCTAAGGGACATTAAAATATAGAATCAAGTTTACTAATACTTGATTTCATTCAGTCATATAGTGGGAGGGGATCAGAAATATGTCTTTAAGAATGCATTAATCATTAAACACTTAAGCAAGGATAAAATAGCCAGAATTCTCAACAATTGCAATACCTACTGTATGTAGCAGCACCATATCTGTGAAATATGAATTTTGCACGTGATTGAGTTTCAGAATATGTTTACAAGCAGGATGAGGAAGCTTTTGTGTCATTGTGAAGATTTTACACCATATGCTAATCAGAAGAGAGCAATGAAAAGAGTAGTTTAGTTTGCTTCTTTCATTTTTATCCATTAAGAATTTCATGGTTTGCAAGGGAATACCATTACATCTTCTGTTCAAAAGAGCTCGGGGTTGATACTAAAACAAATTTAATACAACTGCTTTTCTGTATTTTGGGATTAATAATGATACTGGGTAATTATATTGCCCTTTTACAAAATCACAGAACTCCAAATTGTAAGAGAACATTATATTTTCCAGGAAGTTCTCCTAGTAATTTCTCTAAGCATCTTCACACAATCAATCAGAGATGTCCTCCAAAAATTCTCAACCCAAAACCAAGCGTTCATTTTTTCTGGCACCAAACCAATTTCTATTTTAAATGCCATAGGCACTAAGTATGTTCATTTTATGCCCAGAAAATATATTCAAAATTTTAGTTTAGAATATACTTATACATATTCACAAGAGAGTAAAAAGTAAAATGGTAGAATTAAATTTTTAACCAGAATTCTGGTTTTGAAAAATAATTGGGCAGAATTCAGCCATATCCGTGCAATATAGTACATGGCAAGCAAAATTACAGTGGTTTTTTTAAAGGATTAGTTGAAAGGTTAAGTGGAATAGACTTAACATGCATCTTCTCATTACTGAACCTGCAGCATAATGCAGTTATTGTGCGTGGGGAACAAGGGGTCTCATGAAGTTTCTGATTTGTAACTCCCAGCATTTATGATCATTGGTTGTAGTTCAATAGCCACACCTGGAAGACCACAGTTTCCCCTATTCCAGAGCTACTGGGATTTGTAAAAGGGCAAAGAGAAATGTGGAGCAGATGCTCATGATCAAGTCCAGCATCGCTCATCTTGAAAAGCAGCTTCTAAACTGACTTACTTAGAATAGAAAGGAATAGTCTATTTGGGATTTCAGAAACAATAATCTAAAAGCTATATAATCACTCCTAACTTATCCAGATTTTATTTATTGTTTCCTATCACAATCAAAATGCAATGTTGTTTTATTCCTTTAACGTTTGGCTAATTATATATAATTGCAACACAAGAAGCAAGTTATGTATAATGACAAGGTCTCCTGGGCACATAAATGTTTCATTTCTGATTCATTAACAATTATTTTAGAAAAATATAACTTTTCCAATTTACACATCAGTATCAATAGAAGATAATATTTGCAGCTCAGGGTTGAACTGTGGGATCCTTGGTGCTCTCTGAGCTTGGTTGTTTTCTTGCAGACGTTTCATTACCAAACTAGGTAACTTCATCCGTGCTGGTAGGGAGTGAGTTTTGATCTTATTCTATATACTACTGTAGTGGCTTGCCTGTCAGTGTTGGTGGAAATGATCTTGGTGCAGGGGTGGGTTGTATATCGTTTTGCTGCCGGTTTTCTCAGGGTCGCGCCTTTCTCTCGCGTGCAGCAATAAAAAATAGCTTCTGCGCATGCACATGAGCAAAATCCAACATGGCGGCGCCCATGGAGACACTGGAAGAACCGGCTTTTTGACGTTATCGCCTGGTTCTAAAGAACTGGTTAGAACCGGTAGGAACCCACCTCTGTCTTGGTAGTTCCTTGATTGGACACATTACACATCAGTCTTAAGTGTCCTGTCATATGTTTAGGAATACCTGTATTTTTGCTCTTTTAGTTTTTCTGGGTTTCTTGCAGTAGTCTTGGACTCAACAAAACAACCTGTTTTGAGCACATCATTTCTTTTTAGATACAGCAATTTTGCTATAGAATATCATTTAATTAAGATCGTATATTATTGAAAAGAAAATGTTTTTAATGTTATTTCAAATCATGCAATGAACATGATGATCAACGATGAGAGCCAGTTTGGTCTAGTGGCTAAGAGCATCAGGCTAGAAATCAGAGACTGTCCCACCTTAAGCATGAAAGCAGGCTAGGTGAAGTTAGGCCAGTCCCGCTCTCAACACAACCAACCTCACAGGTTTGGGATTGTGGAGAAAATAAGAGGAAAGAATAATATGAATGCTTGTCACATTAGGTTATTTATTAAAATAAAAAATGTGTTAGACGAGACAGAGACAGAGACACACATACACGGAGATATGATGAATAGAACCATAATTGCCTTTACATCCTCTTAAGTGAGTTCTACTTATGTCATAGAATAGAAAATCTCTGCCTGTTAGAACTGATAGATATTGCTAAGGAAAGTTAAAACCTGGTAATTTTCTGCATAATCTGGAGAAAATGATTATGTAACTCTCTGCTGGTGAAAATTACATGAATCATGAATCTAGACCAGGGGTGTCAAACTCGTGGCCTGCGGGCCAGATGTGTCACATGCTGCCCACCCCCAGTTTAGTGAAGGGAGAAAAGTCACAATAAATCATGTGACGACAATGTGACGTGGCAAGTTTGTCACCCCTGATCTAGACTAAGGGAGGCTGAATTTAATCCAACAGTTCATAAAGATTTTTATTTATGTTAAGAGGAGACCTTAATTTTGCATTGTTTAGAAGAAAGTTGTAAACTTGAGTTATAATTCATATCTCTTCAGTTACTATCAAAAAATAACATTTGAACTGTTTCTTTGCTATCCCTCAAGAAAGTCACTGAATGTAGCAGTGATTTATTATTTGTTCAGTATAATATGTATTCAATTTGTTTATGTACTGAGAATTTACATTAGGTTTTTCTTCCCTCAGGCATGGCTGTTTTCATTTCCAGATGGTTATTATTTTTTAAATTATTTCCGAAGAGCTGTAAGGTATAGGAGACAATCATGATAGATATTAGAAGAACATTTTGTTTCATTTCAAATGTATTATGCCAATGTTAATTTATTTCCTTCATAGATTCATAATACAGAATTGAAAGGGACTGTTTAGGTCATGAAGTCCAGCTTCTTTCTTAGTGCAGAATACTCCAGCTATCCCCTAAGTCAGGCTTCTTAAACTTTGCAGTATTGTAACCCCCTAAAATGACAAATGAATGTCTATGGTGATCTTCATGAACACAACTAAAATATTTACTATGGTTAGGACTGAGCCAGAAATAAATACTGACCAGATAATAATATGTAAGCTTCATCCTAGTTTCTAGACTTAGTGTTATCTGCAGTACTCTCATTTGGACTTTTCCACCATAATCATCCCATTCCCCGCCCCCCTCCATTTTGAAAGGCTAAACATTTAAAATTGCACATTAAAAATACTCTTTTCACTGAGACATACCATCTCTATAGATGCTTCAATAATTTCAAATATAGCACTACCTATCACATCAGAAGTTGCCACTTTGTGGGCAGCCATTTTCAGATAGGTTTTTTTATATGGCTAGACCCAGTTACAATAGTACCTTGGTACTCATTGTTAATTGGTTCCAGGAGGTGTGATGAGTACCAAACACATTTTTCCCAAAAGGAGACACAATTAGCTGACATTGACAAGATCTAGCCTGTGCATTGAGTACCAAACAAACGATAAATGCGTTGAGTACCAAATTCAATGGGTTTCAAATCGTACCAAGAGTAGTTCCCTTTCAAAACTCACTCTGGACATTATTCCTTGCTCTGCTTGCAGAAGCACTTGACCTTGCCAAGGCAAAGCAAAATGAAATTTGTCTGTACAGGTGTTACAAGCTTTAAATAAAAATTGGACCTTCCTCCCCACAGTTGCATCTGATCTTCATGGAAAGTCACAATTCACAGCATAAGAATTCTTGCATCAGGTTTTCTGGTTGAACTGCTCTGACTGTTAGGAAGTTTTCCTTAACATTGAGGAATTATTGAACAATTCTGTAGCAAAGGTCTATTGCTTCTTGTTTTGCCTCAGTCTTTTGTTCTCAAATCTAAATATACTTTTCTTTCCTTACAGCATTTGGTTCTCATCTATTTATTTTTTTGCCTTTCCCTATACTTATTTCAGCCTTGTTTGAGTCATCGTTAAAATAGTCAGAATTGGACATTGTACTTGAAATGTAATTTAAACTCACACCTATTAAAGGTGCTTAAGGTGGCAATTTTGGTTGTGTTATTGAAAGTCTGAATTCTTGAGGACACATACTTTTAATTTACATTGTGAAAATTGAAGCCGGATATATTTTTGAATATTTGAAAGTTTTTCCTACAGTTACATAATCTTACATGTCTTTTCTAGATGATAATATATTTTACATATGCACGATAGTCACATGTTGTAGGTGTTCACAGAAAGCACAGACAATGCGACAAAATTAGTTCCAGAATTTTAATAGCTGATCTCTGTGGGATGTGCAAAAGTTTCATCCCCTCCATACATGCAGATAGGAATTTTAATTGGATCTTAGTTTCCATATGATTTGGAGAACATATTATGGACCACAATTTTTCAACAATCATTTACCTACAGCAAGATCTACCATACTCACAAGTGAAGATAAAGCTCATGATTGCAGCAATTAAATCCTGAATAATTTAAATGTCATTATCCTTGTTATTAGTTACCCTGTTGAATAAAAAGTCTTTAGAAATGTTTAGAATATCTTGGAAAGACTGTGTTTTATAGTATACATAAAAATTATAAATAAGCATAAACAATCCTTCACCAGGCGCTCCTTTCTGTCAGAAGATTTCAGAGTTCTACTGTAAATTCTCAAATGTCATGCTGGCCTCTGCCTGCTAGGGATTTTGGCAGCCCCCAGCTATCCTATTTATGTCCTTTTTTGGGGATCCAACTTAGAGTAGCAGGAATCTTGTCTCCGAATACTTTGAATTAATATGATTAATTTCACAAAATCCTGCCAACTGAAGGAACCGTTTTCAACTGGGGCCTCCCTATGTGAGCTGCCAGAAATTCAATCCACATAACAGAAGGTTGTTCTAAGGGATGTGTAAGAAATATTCCGCTTAACATCTAAAATGAGTCAATAGTGAGAAATGAACACCTTTGAAAAGACTAATCTAGTGGAAGATAGGTATTTATGTTTTGAATCAAATATTGGAAGCTATGCTTTGTTGTAGCTCACTGATAGAGATAAAATTTCTCCCCCTCCATTTATGTTTATAGTGCAATGTGGGGAAGCCATAAAAAAGAGCAGATACTTTGCCAGTCTCCTGTGTTTAGTTGCTGTCATATTACTCCACCTCCTGTCCTCCCTCACACATACATAACTCATTACAAGCTGATGATGCTGGCAACCAGTATTCTGAATTTCCTAACTCAAACAAGCATAGAATTAACATGCCCTGTTAAGCTTAAGCTTTTTGTATGCATTTACTGTGGATTGACTGAAAAGAAGAATGCATGACCTAAGAAGCCCGCTGTAGGAGTGTTCCAAAATTCATACAATATGTTTTATTCCTCCCATTTGGCTGAGCATCTTACAGAAAACACACAGGATTAGGCAGAAACATGAATACATTTATCCACCCATTCAGATTCTTAGGGAAAGAGAGAACAGTCTTCTTCCAAACTTTGTTAAAGCCTACTAATATGTGTGGAAATACATATTTAACATAAGCAAGAATGTGTAACCTCCTAATTTAAAAAATCAGGAACTGAAACTAAACTCTCAGTTTAGAAATGTAAGTAGTTGTGACATAAAATTTGTTACTGTATTTTGCTCTCTCTCTCTTCTATTTGAAAATTAAGGGATGGTCAAAAACACTTAACGATGGTCAAAAGCAGATTAAGGTGGGATCAGCAGCTAGGTTTTGTTGCTTATTCTGATTTATATAAAACAAACCCCAAAAACTTAATTGTGAATTTTTGGATTCAAGAAAATCAGAACAAAAAGTAGTGCTTTACTTCTAATACAAATACATGTTCTAATTCAAAGAGTTTTGCTCCACCTGCTTATAATATTCAGCTGTCTGAATTTTAATCCAGTTCATGAAATGTTTTTAATGTTATGTAATTTTAGGATTTAAAAATACAAACAAACAAACAAACAAATATTGAACACTATTAGACACTAACACTGCAAAGATTCCAAGAATGCTACTTTATTGTTGTTGGGTATAATAACAGAATCTTGTTTCACTCAGTCCCATGTTAACAACCACCCAGAGTATCTTTCTCATTCTTTCCATTTTCCCAGTATAGTAGAACCTCTGGTCACGACCATCTTTCATTCCATAACTTTGGTGGCATCCCGATTTGGTCATGACCCGAACCTATTTTTGGAAATTTGGTACTTACAAAAAAAATGATGTGGAAGGGGAAATCAGCCACACACAAAAAAGTCATAGTCAGAAGTGTTCGTGCCAGAGGTTCTACTGTACTGAGATATCATTTTCCTTCTGTTAACAGGTTCCTATCTTCATTAGGATTATCTCAACAGTCCTTTACATCCCTTTCCATTCCTTTAGCAGCATTTCCTTCCTCCATGGTTTCTCAAAGAAAGGAGCTCTGAGGTAGCAGCCACAAGGTCCTTCAACTCTTTCTAGTACTGCAGGTTTAAGCTCATTTATGGTCTCCCAAAATGTCTTAGTTAATCCTATATTTACATTGAATTGCCATACTTTGTCAGGCATTCTGTTTAGGTTCATTTTGCATTTCAGGAAAAGAATGAAACAAAACAGCATACAAAGACTTCTGCCCTCTCCTATTATGACCTGATTCCTACCACCTAATACCACACTGCTATATTTTCCAAACCCTGGGTCTGTTACTGTTTTTCTTCCTTTCATTATTGATAAGACCAAATAAGTTCTCCTTGCTTTTATCTTTCTTTTTGAGCCCAGGTTTCTTTTGTGCTTTGCCATTTCTGCATTTAGATACTTGCTGTATTCTTCCTTGATGAATACATCTAACCTTTCATTTCGTGTGCAGGTCTCTGTTCATTTTTAGTTCTGTCTAAAGCTCTGTATGCATTGACAATGGTTTTCTTAACTGCTTCTGTTTCTTGAAAAGTTTCCAACTCTCCTGTACTTTCTTTGGTATGAGATTTCTTCTCCATGGATCCTATCTAATACCTGTTTGCTTACCAAAAGTTAGCATTCAGGACCTATGCTCCTTCTGTAATATTTTGAAATCCATAAGATGTCATTGTCACTCCTGACCCTAACCCCAGCTTATTATTATTTTAAACTCTTGAAAGAGTCATTTCTTCATTAACTGGCTAGCTCATTATTTTATCTCTAGTCACCTTCTGGAAAATAAAACAGACCTCTGTAGAATTTTGGTCTTCAGATAACTGGCATCTCCAATTATTAGTGCATCTCTTCTCCCTGAAACTTTTGTAATCTGGTCCTAGAAGGATGAGAAGTTCTGCTTAGCTTGGCACCTACAGCACACCCTCACAATAGTATCATTTCCCTGTAATTTACCCATGTATTCTAGAATGGCTCCCTTATGCTCTATATTCCTAGATGTCTATACACCGTCTACTTCCTTCATACATAATGCCACCTCCTTACCTTATGTCTTCACTATCTCTTTTGATTTTATCCTTCAATCCTTATGTAAAACAAACTATTAGTGAAGCAAACAAAAATATATCCACAAACAGTGACTTACATTTTCAACATAATTTTTAGCATACGGGATTTCATTCTAGCCTAAAGGAGTCTCTTTGGTATCCCGTTTGGTGTCTGTGACATTTCAATCAAGGCTTCTGTCTTTACTCTTACATTCTTATAAAGGCTATATTGAATGACAGCTTGTTGACAACACTATGTAAGACAAAATAACCCAAAGTATAACTGGCATTTTGGCTGAAGGAGGAGGACCTTGAAGATATTGTGACAAAGGTTGAGATTGAGTCATTTCAGTTGTCTGTCAAAGATGGAAAAGTCTAAACCAGATCAAGATTCTGGCAGCTGACCTTTAGATTGATAGAATCCAAAGTTTCACAAATTACTATATAATCTCTGGTTTTAAAGCATGAGTCATGGTTTGCAATTTAATTTCCTACATAAGATATTAATTATATTATTTTAACTAAAATATATACACTGAATCATCTGACATAACTTGTAATTATCTTATCCTCTCCCACCCTAGTGCTGTTTGTGTTTGTTACAAGAAACTGCAAGGGGGGGAAAAGCATCTGTAAATTGTGAGGAAGTGAAGAACTGAAAAACCTAATTTTCTCTTTTACTTTAAATGTATCATGAAGTACCTTGAAAAGATCTACTAATGTAAATATTAATGGATATATATATACATAATTAAATTGCACAAGGCTTGATTGGGGTTATTTGTCTCTCATTTCAGAATGGTTAAAGTTTATCCATTTTGGCAAGAATTTTACAATTCTGAATTTTCTTGCCTTTTACTATTTAAATTGTTCTGACCTCCATGCAATACCATTTTATTTTTCTAAGCACAAATTCTCACTCTTCAAGTCCTTTTCTTTAGTTTAGCCTGTTAGTCCTACTTGGAATGGAATGAGGTGGACTGTTGTGTATCCTGTTCAAGTAATACAGCTTTACTATTAAATAAGCAAGATATCTTGTTAGTATTAAATAAACAGACATCGGGTGGCTGCAGTGATAATAGGATCAGTGTCATTCTTTTTAAAAGAAATATTTCTGTAGACATAGCAACTGGAAACATATGTATTTCAGGCTGAAATTCTCAGGGGCGTAACAAGATCTTTCAGTCCATCGAATATGTGAAAATGAGAGTGTTAAAAGTTTTATTAAATAACGGGTTGCTGAGGTTCAGTAGATCTAGTAGAATTTATAAAAGATATATACTATTTTTAAAACGGTTTCTTGGAGGAACTTAAATATACTAAAATGCAGCCAAGAAACAAGGCAGCCAAGGAGATAAGTTAAATGAATGAAGGTTATGTTTCCATGAGAAGCATCTAGATAAGAACTGACTGCATGTCAATACTGTATTGTGTGGAAAAAGATATTTCGGCAGTTGTGCCATGTTTGCTATGTCATTGTTATGGTTAATGCTCATTTGGTCTTTTTCCCCCAAGTGCATTAATATTCTTATTGAGTCCCAGAGTTTCTTAGTCTTTGGCTGTTTCCCTTACAACATACTCTAGGCATGTGCTGAGGCGTAGTAAAACATAGCTTGCCCTTCTTTTTGACGTAATTGTCCCCTTGACTGTAATTAAAGTTGAACTGAGTAATGGAGCAGTCACCAGCAACATGTTCCCATAATTTTCCCCGTTGTCAAGGGTTTCTATTATCATCAGATTCACACTGGATTATTTGTTAGGCTAGAAGAACGGAATGGCGGTGTTGCTCAGACACAGTTGTGGGAATGCGGTTCCCTGACATGAGTCGTGGTATGTGGAAAATGGTTTTCTCCTCTATAGAAGTCCTGTTACTTTCATTGGTGCAGTTCCCAGAGAGGCGAAAGTATTTGTCTTCTGAACTGTATTGATTGTTCAAAGTATTTTTTTTTCTTGTTTCAGTTTGCTCTGTCAAATTCTGTCAAACCAAAATGGGTTAGTAATGGAAAGTGTAGCTCCTGGGTGTTTCTTGAATGAGGGGGGGGGAACCCATCTCATGTCTAGTTGTTAGTTTCGGGGAAGAGGGGTTGTTGTTGTTTTTTCCTTTTAGCTTGTCAAAAATTAATCCAAAGTTAAAGTATATTACAGTTTGCTGGCAACGGATATGACTTTTAGGAAAATCTAATATTTTGTCTTCTTTTCCTTCTATATCTGTGAATAAGATGGACTTTTGAGCTCTTCAATGTGGCAGGAGATGGCCATTTTATTTTATTATTTATTTTACTTTTATCCCACCTTTATTATTTTTATAAATAACTCAAAGCGGTGAACATTGGCCTATTTAAATTGGAGAAAATTTTTATTTCCAGAATATAGTATCAGTGGACTTCTCTATGCAGAGTCATAACTTTTCCAAAAAGATTTTAGTCATAAAATCTTTTTTTTTGAAAAGTCAATGCTTTACTACTGTCGAGTGGCCAGTTGGAGAAGTACATTATACTTTAGCTTTCTGAGCCTCTCTCCAACACTCCCTGAATTAGAGGCTATCTTTCTGGGAATAAACCAAGGGAAGGCAGCTACGTTCCTATTCAAATTGAAGTAGCAAGGATTGGGCAATCAAATGAATGTTATCAAAACAAGGAGGACATTAAGTTGCATTAGGTATTCTGCTGCTTGAACTGGTGTAGAATTTATCCTTAGTTGAGTTATGTTCCCCCATGCTGGGTTAGGAGATGTTTTTGGATCCTGCAGTATTCCTCAGATAACAGGTATCAATACCTTTTACCAATTTTATCTGGTTCATTAGATGTTCCCTTTTCTAGAAAAAAAAATGGTATCTAAGCTCTGTTTGATTGTGCACCAGATATGATCTTCATTGATAATTAAATGCTTTAAAGATTACAGGCTTAGATTTCTAGTGATCTAGGGCTGGGATGCCCACCTTGTCAATCTACTCATGCTCTTAGACTAAAAATCCTGCCCTTGAATTTAATTTCATTATGTGGGCAAGCATAAGTGGCAAGAATTTTGTTAATAGGTAGTAAAATTCTGAAATGCCCCTCCTGAGGAGACCTCTCATGTTCCTTATTTTACTGTTTAGGTGAGCAATACAATAAATATCTTTATGGAAACCTGTGATTGCTAATGATTAAAAGGTAAAGGTTTCTCTGTCAGACTCTAGGGTACAGTGTTCATCTCTGTTTCTTGGCCGAGGGAGCAGCATTGTCCAAAGACAAGTTCCATGGTCATGTAGCCAGAATGGCTATACATCAAAGGGCCTGGAACACAGTTACCTTCCTACCCAAATGGTACCTATTAATCTACTCACATTCGCATGCTTTCAAATTGCTAGGTGGGCAGGAGCTGGGACAAGTAACAAGAGTTCACCTGTTGCGCAGAGCTTGGGTCTTGAGCTCAGCTTCTTTAACCGATGAGCCATTGGACCCCAATGTCGGTGATTATTGCCATATTTTTATTATTGCTACTGTAAGGATTTGCTTAATTATAATATGCGTGCTTTCAAATTTTCTGGATGCTCATATTCTAAAAATGAATATACTATTTTGGAATTGTATGGTTCGTAGAAGTTTTGCATGGGGCCAAATTCAATGTTTATAGACGATGCGTCCCTGCCAGACATAGTCTTTAAGATGTGTGTGAATGTGTGTGTGTTTGTGTATATGTGTAATAATGATGGAGCTGCAAATCCCTATGCCAGGGAGAGCTTCGTGACTAGTATAGATATCCTAGAATGAGATGAATGATAAACAGTATCAAATTGAAATTTGTAGCAATACAATCAAAGATTAGTACTACTAAAAAGAGTAAAACAAGAAAAAATAAAATTAATAACATGCATCTTCAGGGAAAACTTTTATCAGTTTTGTATAAATTGATCTTGTGTTTTCACTGCAGCCCTGCAAAATTTGGTTTACTGTATTGGTGAAAGCGTGACTGGACTCTCAGAGAAGAAAATTGGCATAATAAGCTTCTGTCATTCCTAGGAGGCATTGCAGCAAGGATAATACTTAAATCCTGTGCAGATCTTTGTAGCAATCACAGAAAAGTAGCACATGTTGGACAGTTTCTATTTCCCCACAGCAGGTGCATTCTATTAGTGGAATTTTGATACATTTGTCTTGTAATAATGCCAATGATGGTCCATTGTGTCTGGCCCTGAAGAAGTCCTTCATCCAACCTGAAGGAGATTTAGCCTTGCATTAGGTTCCTCCCTTTGGTATAAAAGAATCCCTGGGGATTTTGAAGCTGCTTGGATAATGTACTTCTGGAGGGCTTTTCAAGTTCCCCATGTATGAAAGACTACACCCAAATATTTAAAAGTACGCATATGCAGGTAGTCCTCATTCAGCAATCACAATTGGGCCTGGAATCTCTATTGCTAAACAAACTATCATGTAGCTTTTACACTTATGACATCACTTCCCATTCAGTCCCTAAGCAAGTCACTGGTTGTTAAGCAAGAGATGTGTCCACAACTTGTGATTTTACTGCCGAATTCTCCATTAAATTTGCTTTCAGAAGCTGGTGGTAAAGCAAACAATTGATCATGTGACTGTGGGATGCTTGATGATCATAAATGTTCGCTGGTTGTGAAGCTGTGACAGTCATAAATGCAAGAATTAGTCCTAAAATGGTTTTTTTCAGTGCAGTCATAACTTCAAACAGTCACTAAGCAGGGCAGTTCCTGATTTAGGAATGGGGTCCAAGTACAATTTTTGTACTAAAAAAGGAAAGAGAGAGAGAAAAAACAAATCCTTTCCTATATTTTAATGAAATAGAACTAAATTCATCCTTAAACTTAGAAAGACCACATAGAGAGAGAAGATTTAATTTACTTACTACATTCAGTACATTGATGCATCTGTAGTTAGTTGGGTCTTTTCTGTGTGTGTGTGTGTCTCTCTCTCTGTGTATAGGTATTATTGTGACAATATTCCAGTCCTTGGGCATATGCCTTGTCAATATTAGTAAAAAGGGATGCAGGAAAATGTGCCCACTTGGTTTTAAGTAAGTTAAGTAGGAGACACTTGTTGCCTGGAACCTTTGTGTTCTTTAATATTTGAATCCATTTGATCATTTTAGAAGAAATCAATAGTCAGAAGAGTGTCAGGAACAAGTTCATTGTGAGCGATTGCCTGAATTTGACAGCCAAATTCTACCAAACGTGTCTTGGGAATTGATACAGGATTTGTTCAAGATTCCCTAAAAATTTGGAGCAATGATTTTCCAAAAGAGGAAGGAGTTTCTTTCTATAACTAACTTAATCAGCCCTTACCAGCCTTCTTTGTGGCTCTATTTATCTCTCAGGAGGGATTTACACTGTTTTTTAAATAATTAATTAACAGTTGAAGATGTTCCATGGAATGATTTAATCTAAACACTTGGTATGTTATCTTGAACTTCCTCTTGAGATGTTCATGCTCGCTGTTGGTGCCTTTTTCTAGGATCAGAATGACTGGGGAAGTTCCTCTCACCAGGTCTATATAATGACTGTGCTCATTAATGTATTGCTCATAAAGCTTTAAACAGTCATTATGAAATTCCATTAGTTGCATCTGAATCCCTATGGTGATTGTAGAGCAGAATCCCTATGGTGAATATAGAGCAGCGCATTGCAGGCAATGCTCTTAAGCTTATTTCAGTTCTTCTAACATGGATGACAGAATTTTGATTTTAAGACTGGGACAAATTTTTACATTTTTTAAAATTTCATTAATAAGTGACACTCTTAATATTACAGGTAGTCCTTGGTTAACAACAGTAATTGGGACTAAGAACTCTGATATTAAATTATGTGGTTGTAAAGATGATGTCACATGATTGTTCCGAGTTATGACTGTTGTTCTAGCAATTCCAGTTGAAGTCATTAGGCAAATCCTACACAGCTGTTAGGTGTATTGTCACATGATCACCATTTGCAATCTCCTGCTGGCTTCCCCAATGACTTTGCTTGTCAGAAGCCAGCAGTAAAGTTCACAAATGATGATCACATGACCATGGGGTACTGGGACAACCATAACTAATAAATCAGAATACAGCAGGAAGGAACTTGAAGGTCTTCTAGTTCAACCCCCTGCTCAAGCAGGAGACTCTATACCATTTAAGATAGGTGGTTGTCCAATCTCTTCTTAAACATCTCCAGCAATGAAGCACCTACAATTTCTGAAGGCAATCTGTTCCACTGGTTAATTGTCCTCACTGTTAGGAAGTTTCTTCTTAATTCCATGTTGCTTCTCTCCTTGATTAGTTTCCATCCATTGTTCCTTGTCTTCCTTTCTTGTGCTTTGGAAAATAACTCTGAGAACTGGCCATACTTTTCCTCATTAAGTGCTGACACAACTTTGAATGGTCACTGAAAGAATGATTGTTATTGATTGTGATTCTACTTTCAGATCATATAGAGGTGAATCCAGATGGTTGGCCATCTATCTATCTTATTCAGAATTTCACAGAATTGCAGATTTTATCTTACGGCTCTTTTAGGAGACGAGGTCCTAGAATTTATTTGGCTGACAACGGTATTTAAACACTGGTAGAAAGCTCAAACAACTGTGTGCCTAGTTGGGTATTTCAGTCTACTTCAATAATAAGTACTGCTGCTGAGTGAGCAGTTTTCAATGTACCCCTGTATGTGGCAAATAATAAGTGGAGAGAAAGATATGCAAAGAAAGTTCATAATTTGCAATAAATGTTTGCGTCTTGCAAGTAAATTTTGACTCCTGGTAACTGCCCAGACAAGCTAAGCAGTGCTCTTGGCCACATTTTTGGAAATGGTTTGCCATTGCCTTCTTCCTAGGGCTAAGAGAGAATGACAGGCCCAAAGATGCCCAATTTGCTTTTGGTGGGGTGGGGAAAATATATACACACAAAGAAAATGTTAGACTATTTATATATTTTCAATCAGCACTTTTTTCTTTTAATTTTTCTGATCTTTGAGATTATTATACGCAGTGATGCATTTTAACTATGAGAGAAATTCTTGATTACCTAACTAATTATTTTCATACTTGCCAGCTCCATAATTGTTAAATACTTTTGTAGAAAGTGATCATTATTTTTGCCATAAAAATAGCCAGAGGTTATATTGCTATGTTGGATGGGTCAAAAAGTTACTTTAGCCTACACAAGTCACAGGTACAAGTCTGGAGAAACTAGCAACACTTAAAAAGAACTTAATTTTAATAGAGTGACTTTGATCTGTTGTTTCCTGTTAGCTTGGAATACCTTATATGGGGTTTTTAGATTTAAAAAAATTGAATAGAGTTCCTGATTTACTATCCTGTGAGATGATTGGAAAATTTAAAATGAATGCAGCCATAAGCTTTTAAAAAAAAAACACCAGTCCTGTTTTGAAAGCAAAGTGAATGTATTGAAGCGAAAAATATAATTGGTGTTGCAAGTTGCAGCTTTCAGGAGGTATAGAGGATATCCTCAAATGACTGAGGAATATGATTCTAACAATTGAGTTTGTTTTATCAGGTTCTGTCTGTGACATATAATCTGTATTAGGTAATGTGTATACATCAGTCAGTTGTTAGGATTTTTTTCAAACTAAAATTAATGAAATTAAATTGGTGTACAACTTCATAAAACTCAATTGTTTTTTGCTAACTGAATGTGAATCAACACTGACTTTGGTTGAGAGTTGAAATAGATGTTATATGGGAAGAGATTTATGATTATGATTCTCATTTGTTCAAACAAATGGCAGTCACTGGGACAACTTATTCGTCTGACTTTGAATGAGAGAACCCCAACTCTTCCTAAATTATTTTCCTTAAACACACACGTACATTATACACCACAAAAAGCTATTTGCCCCAATGAGGATACAAAAATAGATGAAATTGGTTTATAGATGCTCTCTGTTTGGGAAGAACTGACTTGGATAATGTTAAATCAGTTCATCTTGCATAATTTCAATTATCACGCAATCCCACACTCTGCAATAGCCACCCCAAACTCCATTGTCCTCACCTTATAGTGCACTAACCTATTGAACACATTTTTGTGCCCTCTCCCACCCAGAAGCAGCCACCCCAAGCCAGCCCTTTGTGCACCCCCATGTATCCTTCCCTACCTGGCAGAAACAGCTTACGTACTTGTTATGATCCATTTCTGACTTGCAGTTTTCTGCCACTTCTCCACTGACTTCAGTTCTTGGAAGCCAGCAGGAAGCTGTGAGAAAGCCCTCACTTAATGACCCCTGAGTTAGCATTGGGGACTGCCAGATTATTGTCACTAAGCAATGTGGGCTCATGACATTTCATTTTATGATCCCGTTGCTTAGCAATGGAACTTCCAGTCCCAATTACTGTCGTTGACCGGTGATTACCTGTATGGTGTTACATTTACATGAAAATATAATAATTATTTTCACTGTATTCCTACATTTGCTACCTTAGTCCCAGAGGGTTGGTCTCTCATCTGCTGCCTTTCCTTTGTACTTCACAAGAGAACATAAAAAACCAAGAGATCTATCACAGGAAATTGGCCTGCATGGTTCCTTTTTAAATGTTACTGTGACTCCAAAGGAGGTCTGACCCCAAGGTTCATGGTGCTGTTTTGGTTCCCTAGGCAACAGAATGGGGCTCAGATGAAGACACCAGGAGATCATGTCAAAGTAAAGGAAAAACTGAGGTAAGTTTTCTATCTACTTCTCCATACGTTATGAAGACCTCCATTGTTAACATTAATGATTTCATGTAATTATTTATGGGGAATTTTCATCTGAAAATGTGTGGTATGAGATATTTAAAAGGATGATATTATAACAAAAAGGTAAAATATGTTTAACTTTCTAGTGGCACATTTTCAGATTCTGGATTATAGTGTTTTAGGAGTGTTTTCATGGAAATTAAAGTTAATCTCCAATTTTTTTGGAGCAGACTAAGAGGATTCTTGTGAGATAGATGGGTGCTAGCAAAATCTACTTGCAGGGTTTATTTCAGATTAAGAGTTGGTTTGGTTTTACCATAATTTCAAGGAAGCATGATTTTGGATTTAAATCACCATGGTGCCCATCCAACCAATTCCTTTTCTAGTGTTTCATTTCTGATTCAGAAAAGTTACAAGGTTCACAGAATACAGTTCCTTGGTTTGAATTAAATCTGTGACCTGTGGCTTTGTTTCCATGAAATGAGCCATTCGAAGATGCATGGCGTAACATCTCCTCCTAGTTGATACTTGAATGGATTCTCTGCAAGATCTTCGGATGGACATATTACTGATGCTTCCACGTTCAAACCTCTTGGATCTTTCCTCAGTAAAAATCAGATGTCTGTTTTATAGGTTAACCCAAAGAGAAAAATTTTCAGCAAATTGCACCCAAAATCCAAAACCACCTTACCGTTAAAAAAAAATATTGGTGGCTAAGATTGAACTATTTCAAGGCAGAGTTTGAACGACAGCAAGAACAACAACAAAACAAAATTTCCTCTTGCCTTAACAAGTCAAGATAAGTCTGTTCTTATCTTCTTCGTTTTCCAAATGTTTACATTTCAGTTATTATTTTATCAAGGTGGAATGCACTGTCTTCCTAAAAAAAAAAACTGCATGTAAGCTTTAACAATAAACTACAAATAAAATAGAAGAAAAAAAGTAGTGCATCCTTCTGTATCTTTTGAGAACTGCACAAAACTGGTTAATAAAATTGTTTGTCTGAAGAAATAAACTTAAATATCCAAGAACATGTTAACAACGGTGTTTTCCAGCCTGCAAGATACCCAAAAAGGAAATTAGGACAGACAACAGCAAATATATTAAAATTGTCTCTTCAATCCTGAATAAATTTACTTCGAAAAGACAGTGGAACATACTCTGTCTTCTCAGTTCTTAGACACACAACTAGACTTCTAACTAACTCTGGAGAGTATGCTCAGTAATATACATAGATCATAAGATGGTGATCATCACACTGCAATTCAAGCCCATCCTCCTTTGTACGTGCCTTGGCATTGTGTTTAGATACAAAGGAACACAGTGTTATTCACAATGCTACAACTTTGTCATACAGCTCTATGTATATTTTTGCTGCTTCTTCTTTCTAAGATGTTAGCAGAAAACCCTTCTTTGTATCTGATCTCAAGCAATGAGCCAGACCCAAGAACCCATTGAAAGTGCCATCATCCAAACGATGCAACTCCAGCATGGAACCCATGACTGTCTCTTTTCTCAAGAAGTATAATAACTACTTTTAGTTCATTACCCTTATATACAGTTGCAGTAATCATGGCAGCAGTGTCATGTCCTAGAAAGATAAGAAATTTGCTTGGGTGAGCTGTGAGAACTTAATACACCTGGTCTAAAAATGTGGTACCAATATCCGAATCAATAAAGTGGCATTTGTCTGTGGACTGTTAACCTGAGTAGCAATGACTTTCTAATGTTTTCCTCGATCCATGAGCCAACCTATCCATTAGGCATCTATATTCTGTTGAATTTTTCATTGCCACAAAGGAACCTATGGAACAGAGAATATAGGACCCAAAGATAGGATTCTTATTTAGTCATCCTGACACTGACCAGACACTACTGGAAGTGAAAATGCAATCCATGCCTAACTCCGTAACATCATTCTGGTCCTAGGAATTAGTTGGCATTTATTAGGATGCTACAGTGCTATAAGGTGACTCATTCTTAAAAGACAGTGCTTGGAGGTACCCTCTTCTCTAATTGGCTGTCTCTAGGTTGAATAAAGATGGGAAGAGCAATTTGTTATACTTTCCTTTGGAGAGAACAAAGAAAAAAACCTAAATCCCCATTATCTGCTTCTTAATACATTTTTCTAAAGTCCTGATGAGCCATCAGATAGTACTGAACTACATAGTTCAGAGGTCCAAAGGGCATAAGACAGTTTTCTAAGTGTCTTGTTAGTTTTCTTGTTATTTCTTAAATAGGCAGTGGTGAGGAAGTGTCTTGCAATTCTTAATTATGTTTTATCAAGGTCCTGTTTGCAGAGGGATTCTGCAATAAATTGAATTCTACTAATTTACAAAATGTCTTGTTTACAGAAGAAAAATTAAAATTAGTGGGATATCCTCAGCAGAAGACTCAGCAAATTATTATAACAGTCCAAAGACCAGCCAATTTATTAATACGTATAGCAGTAGCACTTATATACCATTTCACAGCGCTTTACAGCCCTTTCTAAGCAGTTTACGGAGTCAGCACATTACCCCCAACAATGTGGCTCCTCATTTTACTGACCTCGGAGGGATGGAAGGCTGAGTCACCTTAAGTAGGTGAGAGTCGAACTGCTGAACTGCAGGCAGCTAGCAGTCAGCAGAATTAGCCTGCAATACTGCATTCGAACCACTGCACCACCATGGATCTAACGCACGAATGTTCTTGAGTTCATTTCATCAGATGCATGAAATTATACCTAGGTTTGAAAGATATAACATATACTTGTGGGGGATATCTCACCATGCTCCATTATGCTCCAAGGATCTATTTAAATATGAGTGTTTAAGCCAAATAAAATATACTTTTAATTTTGAAAATTGACTATGACTTTGGTTTGATTTTCAAACTAAATTTCTGATTTTATCTCTCTCCATTTTATTCCTTAAATTTGAAGAACTTTTGTAAATTGTTTTCATAAGATCTATATCTCCATGCCAGTGCCATCTAAATATTTATTGGAAATCTCTTTCCTTGAAAAAGACACAAGTGGAAAAAACAATTGACAGCTATCCAACAAATCATAAGTAACATTGTGTATATAAATTAAATGTGTATTGTTGGCTTATACTCAGCTAGGCAAGCATTTAAATCAAATGCCAGCCAATTCCTGATATATAAAGTATATGGCAGGGGTCCCCAACCTGTGGGCCGTGGCTCGCTACCCAGCCCTGGGCTATTTGCAACTGGACCATATGAGCAGCGGGCCAGCATGCCCATGCTCAGCCCCACTCACATGAGTGGCAGGTGCCAGCACTCACAGTCTCACTTGCGTGAGTGGTGGGCATGTACACCCACCACTTACATAAGTGAAGCTGTGTGCATCCATGCCTGCTCCTCACAGAAAACCATTCCCTCTTCCCCAACTCCGCCCCCCCTCTGGGCCACCAACCGGAAAGGTTGCGGAACGTGGTATACATTCTAAGTCATAGACTTGAACTGTTTATGAATAGTCCAAAATGCAAGCCGGGCTAAAGCTGTTTTCATAGAAGTAAATGCCTAGAATAGTATGGAGCACCAGCAATTTTTTTAAATTAGCAATTAATTGTTGCTATTTAAACAAGACAAATATAACATTCAGAACACTAGGACAGTAAAATTACCATATTTTTCGGAGTATAAGACACACCTGAGTATAAGACGCACCTTAGTTTTTTGGGAGGAAAATAGGGGGGGAAATCT